>AYEL01081047.1:0-55483 GCA_000484575.1 Olivierus martensii
CTATTATTATTATTATTATTATTATTATTATTATTATTATTATTAATTTAGTTGGGTGATTTAGACAAGCCTGATTTCAATTGTTCTGCAAATATAAACAAGATTATTACAGCAATTACTAGTAATGGAGAAATTATTGTAGGAGGAATAGATAATGGAGATTTATTTATGATCCCTCTAAATAAGTAAGTTGAATATTTTTCTGTGAATAATAACAATTCTAATAATTTAATTATCAACAAAGACTATTTCTTCTTTAGAACCAAATTCTCTTAAGTCCATTTTTTTCTGTTTTTTGAAAATAAAAGGAAATTAAAATCTTATATAAATAGCCATTGAATATAAATTCATTTAAACTCTATAATTTTACATTAATCAGATATAAATATAATATCAAATATCTTGATTTGAAAATAATTATTTTCAAAGATTGATTAATAATGAAACTTAGAATATAAAAAGACTTCTTAAAAAACTGAAAAAACTGAAGTTAATCTCGATAAAAACATACAAGCTTATAAATTATAATTTACATCAGTTATTCTCACCATATTTTTGAGGAGGCCACAAATAAAACAAAGTAAATCATAGAGGTAAATAAGTGAGTTATAAATAAAAAAAAATTGAAAAACCATTGGTTTATTTGATATTAAGATTTTAATTTATATAATATTAACAAGGGGAGGTTCAGACATTCGGGCCACCGATTTTTTTGAAATTGCGCATACCTGTAGTAGTCCCCTAGGACAATATAATGTGTGAGCAATAAAGTGCACTTACTCAAGCATTGATCGAGTAAAATCGCACGAGAAGTTTCGTATTGAGTTCATATATTCTAAAATTTACTTTCGAGTGTCTCAGTAGCGCAGTGGTTGAAGATATTGCTTTTATAATAAGTCTTAATAGCATAGTGGTTGAAGAGTTGGTTTCATAATTGCGTGATCGCTGGTTCAATTTTAGCTTTGACGGTTGGTGAATTGCTGCGAATTTATATAATCTAGTAGATGTGAATTCCGCGGCTGGAGAACTCGCGATTGATTAGGGATTACAGTACTTGACTACATTAACATTGGATCGTTGTACATATGAAAACAATCTCATCTAATATATAATGGAAAATTGAAGAGCATTACAACTAGGTAGGCCCATTGGGCCCTTGTGCCATTAAACCCCAACAAACCAACCAACCCAACCTCCAGTTTTTCAAGAGGTATCTGGGCCCGATCCGTTGAACCCCATCCGGTTGATCCCATCTTGGGAGTTGACCAGCCTGTGAAGGGCTCTATAAGTGGCAGCTACTAGGTAAAACCCATCCGGTTGACCCCATCTTGGGAGTTGACCAGCCTGTGAAGGGCTCTATAAGTGGCAGCTATTAGGTAAAGAATATCCCATGATGATATGGCGGCATAATCAAACTAAGCTAACCTAACCCATACAGAAAAATTTAAGCTGAATTATGAGAACTTTATTTTTATTAATTAATCTGATGCTATTTAATTCTCTATACAGTATTTTTATTTTAGTCACTCATAAGTACATATTTAAATTAATCCTACGTAAAATCAATTCATTATATACAGCTTAGATATTTTTATTCATTAAATGCATAATATTTAATTTACCATAATAAAAATTTCTTTAAATATTTTAATATCCTTAATTTAGATTTACAATTGGACAATATTCATTTTACTTTGTTGTCATAAAATAAAATTTAAGATTCGGCTATTTTGAATATTATATAAGGCCCACGAAATTTTTTAATATTTTTTAAGTAAAAAATAATTTTTTCAACCCCACAACTTGCATTTCTTCTCTGGATTCATGTAGCTATCCATGGGGCAATTGAATACTTTGGAAAATTCAGGAAAGTTCATTAGAGGAATGAGAGCTCTGAAAGAGATATGTTTTATAAATTAGTAAATTAAAAAAATCAAAGAAAATAAATTTAATTAAAAGTTAATACTTAGATAATTCTTTGAAATTAATTTTAATATACATATTTTACTAATTTTCAATCGAAACAATATTTTCTGAATAATTTTTGATCTTCTATCATCATTCTTATGTCTTTACCTATATCTTTCCGGACTGTGAAATCATTTATGAGATTCTTTAATGGATTCTAATCTTCCACATCTTATCTACATGCAAAGAAATAACCACTTTCAATATATAATTTTGCATAAATAAAGTATAAATACAAGCGCTCCTCGTAGTTACGAACATTTATTCTTACGAATAATTGGACAATATTCATTTTACTTTGTTGTCATACAATATAGTCGGCCGGATGGCCGCGTGGTAAAGCTTTCACTTACCACCCTGGAGGATCCGGGTTCAAATCCGGGTCCCACACCTCCAGTATTATCATGAGGTGGTCCGGGCCCGGCCTGTTGAACCCGATCCTTCAACCATCCGGTTGACCGGGTTCAAATCCGGGTCCCATACCTCCAATTTTTCAGGAGGGGTCCTGCCCAGCCCATTGAACCCCATCCTTCAACTATCCAGTTGACCCCATCATGGCCTGTTGAACCCCATCCTTCAACCATCCGGTTAACCCCATCATGCGGGACCCACACCTCCAATTTTTGTCACACACCTCCAATTTTTCAGGAGGGGTCCGGGCCCGGCCTGTTGAACCCACATCCTTCCATCTGGTTGACCCCATCATGGGTGCTGGCCAGCCTGTGATGGGAGCATCGCCGCCCCAGATACAGAATATCCCATGAGGATATGGCGGCGTAATGAAACTAACATAAAATATAATTCAAGATTCGGCTATTTTTGAATATTATGAAAGGCCGATGAAATTTTTTTTATACTTTTTTAAGTAAAAAATAATTTTTTCAACCCCACAACTTGCATTTCTTCTCTGGATTCATGTAGCTATCCATGGGGCAATTGAATACTTTGGAAAATTCAGGAAAGTTCATTAGAGGAATGAGAGCTCTGAAAGAGATATGTTTTATAAATTAGTAAATTAAAAAAATCAAAGAAAATAAATTTAATTAAAAGATAATAGTTAGATAATTCTTTGAAATTAATTTTAATATACATATTTTACTAATTTTCAATCGAAACAATATTTTCTGAATAATTTTTGATCTATCATCATTCTTATCTCTTTACCTATATCTTTCCGGACTGTGAAATCTATCTTTATGAGATTCTTTAATGGATTCTAATCTTCCACATCTCGTCTACATGAAAAGAAATAACCACTTTCAATATATAATTCTGCATAAATAAAGTATAAATACAAGCGCTCCTCGTAGTTACGAACATTTATTCTTACGAACATCAAATTTTATTTTCGAATTTCACGAATTTCAAAAATTCTTTAATATTTTTAAGTAATTTGATAGTAAAATGCTCTTGCAACCAACATAATGCAAAATTGCAAAGTTAATTTGCATATTACGGCAGTATTTCAAGATGGCAGCAGTTATAATAGAAATTCCTCGCTTTATATTTAAAACGTTTTCATTAAAATCTGTGAAATAAGAAACTTAATTGATTCTAATATGAAACCTATTACAATATATAGTATATAAAGTTATTTCAATGCTTTTGAAGCCAAAGTAACAATAGTATCTTAATTGATTCTAATATGAATCCTTTTACAATATATAGTATATAAAGTTATTTCAATGCTTTTGAAGCCAAAGTAACAATAGTATCTGAGTTTCGAACAACTCGATTTACAAATAAAAATTGTCCGGATGGCCACCTGGTAAAGCTTTGACTTACCACCATTGAGGTTCCGGATTCAAATCCGGGTCCCACACTTTCCAGTTTTTCAGAAGGGGTGTTGGCCAGCCTGTGATGGGCTCTACAAGAGGCCGCCGCCAGATACGTATATCCCACGAGGATATTGCGGCGTTATTTAAGTAACCTAACCTAACCTACAAAAAAAATTTACGTACAAATTACATTTGTAAGTAAAAGAGAGCCTGTATTATAAATACATATAAAAGTTTCAATATTTATTTATTGATTACTACTATCACTTCCTGATATAGTGGAACATATCTTTTTCATTGCATTCTAATAGTTTTTCCTACTAGAAATCTTCAAACTTTATATCTATAATTAGAATATAAAAATTGATTTATCTCGTTGCATGATTTTTCCGTTAGTATTAGTTAACGATAATATAAATGTTTTACACATAAAGTTGATACTGGTATTATAGTACATTTGTAAAAATTTATGCAAGCATTTTAATAATAATAAATTTTATATGATAAATAGCAGCATTTCGAAAAGTTATAAAAATTTTTCAAAATGATAAGAAAACATTTCGAAAATTATAAAAAAAACATTATTAAGCAATTTCAAAATATTTCGTTCTATAAATTAAAACTTATAATCACAGAACGAACATAGTAGATTAGTTTAGTTAAGCCACCATATCGCACAAGAGATATACTTTATCTGTGGGACGATAACTTGTAGAGCCCATCACAGACTGGACAACACCCATGAGGGATCAAGCAGAATGTTGAAGAATGAGATTCAACGGGCATGGCCCGGATACCTCGTGAAAAACTAGAGATGAGAGACTCAGATTTAAACCCGGATTCTCCAGGTCCGCGTGTAAGCCACAGGTTTATCATGCTGTGACGAAATATTAAATAGAATTATTTATATATTTTTAATTATTTATCTATATATAAAATATAACTGTTACAGCACTCGGCCTCTAAAAGTAAAGCTAAACACTTTAATTGGTTTTGTTCTATGGACGATATTTTTACATCATTTAGCATATCTATATTTTCATTAATGGACTCCAAACCAAATTGGACTGGAATACAGAATCAACTGATTAATAATGCTATATCTCATTCATCAACTGAGGATATGAACTCTTTATCCAAGACTTCTTTCCATAATTGGTACAGGCTCATTCTTGGTTCGAACTAAACTCAATATTACATCCATAGTAATATCTTGATTACTTCTTTCAATCATTACTTCTTTTAGATTAAAGTTTAAAAAATTTTAATCTGAAAGAAGTAATGATGCAAATATGTCTTAATAAATTATATCTCTGCTATTTGAACAAATTTATTTTTTATATCCCCGAAATTACTGTCCGTTTTGTAATTATGATATAATTGACCTAAACCTTCCCCACTCTTGATCTTTTTCGTAAAAAATACGGTATAAAGAAAATCTTTAATCTCTCTCCTAACAAAATTCATTTAGCATTTCATGATTTAGCAATAAAAAGTTTATATAACATATTTAACTTTATTAAAGATATATTTAGCTTGTTATAAATTCATCTTTTAATATCCTCTCTTTTATATGTGTTTTACCATTCTGTTTTTGTTTCATATATATATTTCTCTTCAATGTAATTAATGTACCCTCTAATCTACAGGAATTCCTCCCTAATTGTTTAATAAATATTATTATTATTCGATATCAGCTAACAATTAAAAATTATTCATTAAATTTCCTGAAATTGTTTTAATCATTTCCTTTAAAAAATCGATTTAAATCGATTAAAATTATGCGGATTTGCTTTTATAACTATTTTATTTTTGTCAATATTAATAATATTTCATCGAACGAAGGCAATGTTATACAGTATTATCCTGTCAGTGATAACAACAACAATAATAATAAGTTATCTATTTCTCGAAAAATATATTCAATGATTTTAAATCGTGTTTTGACAATCTGATAAATAAATATTTTTAAATATTAACTTGGAAAGTTAACATTTAAACTTTTATCAAAATCCATAAAATAAATCATGCGAAGAAAAGATAAAATTATTTCGGAGAACGTGAATAGAAATTTAAAAAAAATATCACCGAAGTAAGCACTCGGATAAATCATTGGGATAGTTTCAGATAGAAAACAATAAAAGTATATTGTAAATCTTCGAATTTATAGGCAACATTGATTTTTTTATTGTTTGCTAACATCTATTTTTAACTATTTTTATATAATACTTACAGCAGCAGTTAATATAATTAGGCATGCAAATATTATATAACAACTGCTTATATATGTTGTAAGTAACTTCAAAACAGATATATAAACATTTCAAAGACAACATTATACATAATTTATGAATAACAATAATATATGCATATCTAGGCATTAAGTATACTGCATTGCAAATATGTTATATGCAGTACTGAACACATATATAGTTCTAGTGTTAGCGATGGGTATCTTTCCATAATTATTTCTACATGCATTAACTAATAGCATTTTTTATTCCTATTGCATATGACACTTTAGCGTAGTATCATTTGTAAGGGAGAACATGATTTAGTTGATTGTCTGGATTAATGAGAATATACGATTTAAAAATTAATGGTTCACTATGAATAAACATTAATTTCATCCATTATAATCACAGTCAAACATTAATTTCTAAAGCCTTTACTGTCATAACTATGAATAACCATTAATTTCATCCATTATAATCACAGTCAAACATTAATTTCTAAAGCCTTTATTGTCATTGGTCTAAACTGTAACCAATTACCATTCATTTTATAAATAAGACTAAGTTTAAATAGTTAAAATGTACTATTAA
Source organism: Olivierus martensii (assembly GCA_000484575.1). Lineage (NCBI taxonomy): Eukaryota > Metazoa > Arthropoda > Arachnida > Scorpiones > Buthidae > Olivierus > Olivierus martensii. The sequence goes on from AYEL01081047.1 coordinate 6,572, forward strand.
GTAATGCTTTTAAAATAAATTACTATCATTAAGGAAAGCATCTGTTATAATTTAATATTGACTAGAAAACTTTTCGATTATTTTATATTATTTATTACTATTCGATTTTTATATTAAAAAACTTCTAAATTTCTCAAGATATATTGATATATGGGATTACAACAATGCAAAATGGAAGGAAAATTTTCATCGGTATTTTGTTGCATATATCTTACTAGTATATGCTAGTTAATAACTTAAATATAATATAAATTGTAATAAATGTATAATATAAATCTTAGAGAAGTCTAAAGTTCTATTCATGACTGATAGCTGAAAAATCGAAATGATTAAGAACGGTATACTAGTTAAAAAAGAAAAAAGATTTTTCTGATTGCTAGAATGAGCGATTTCGGTGACTGTCACTGATTTTTTAAGTAAAGGATTAGCAGAATCAAAAAGAAATTTGAAGTAGTGCTAAAATATTCTTTGGAAAATTTTATTGCTAAAGTGAGATTTATGAAATTCTATAATCTATTGATGTAATCTGGAAGTGTTCTTTATAATTTAAATAGAAGTCTTTAAAAAATATTTTTGTATAAATTTTTTCGATTATATAAATTAATAATCGAAATAAAAAGAAGCAAGAAGAATAGTATTAAATAATTTGAAATGTGATTTAAAATAATTTATGCTATTTTCACTATATATTTTGCAATTTTTACTATTACAGTATTCATTATCTGATTTCAATTTTCATATTATAATATATATTTTCACTTATAATTTAAGTAAATTATAAATAATATTTTTTTAAGTTTACTGATATTATAATATATATTTTCACTTATAATTTAAGTAAATTATAAATAATATTTTTTTAAGTTTACTGAAATCTCAAAATTTAGTGATTAGATTTACTAGATATAATATCTTCGTGTTTCTGATAAGCAAATTTTTAATATTTTTGCACACTGTGCATCGTCAATGAGTAATGAATTCTGTAATTTATAGTTTTCTATAAAAATTTCACGATTTTTGACAGTGGTTGAGTTTTAAACATTAATTAAAGTGCTAAATAAATCAAAGAAAGAAAACTTAATTCTTGAGTTGATAAAGTTTAGAACTATTGGGAATTTTTAATCAAGAAAAATTTATTTTTATTTACTCGACTAACTAAATCTAATAACAATTTTAAACTGTTCTTTATTTAAGCGTAATAAAGTAATTAAAAATTTGAAATTCATCTCAGACTTCGTAACTCTGCCAGATGTTTTGTTGTTGCAAAAAATATATATATACTGTATATATTCAAAAAAATAAAGTTACTTTCTTTGCAGTTGAGTATGAATATTTTAATATAAAAGTATAAATTTTAGAAATATAATAAAATAGCAAACAAAATCTTCAAAGAAATTCTTTGAATTCCAGAAATATTTATACGTTAAAAAATATATAATATTTCAGTAGTTAATTAATAAATTTCTTTATTTATGAATTATATAAAGAAAAAAGTGAATGGAGGAAACCTATTTAAATATGAAAAGCTTAAAAAAGAAAGAATTCGATTCCTCATAAAAATTCTCTAAACAAATTCGATTTGTTTTGGTGTACAAATTTAATTAAAGAAGGCAGAAAAGTTGTAGAACTAAACAAACTCGCATTTGTTAATGTTTCGATAGGCATCAGCATCATAATTAATGAGATAGTTGCTAAAGAAAATCTCTTTTGAAGTACAAATCCACTTCTGGTTCGACCATCCAATTACGAAATACCAAGCAACCTTCTTTCCTTCATTCACTGAAATAGCAGTAATTAAGCGTCAAACAGCCTAAAGGGTTACGAAGGATTAAGTACCCAGTAAACGGTCGAGTCAAGAGTGAAAATCTTCTTTCAATATACATGAATTCTACCCAAGTTGATTGAAACAGGTATTTAAAAAAAATAGAAAGAAAATTGTAATCTTTAACTATGTTCTCTGGGATTAGTCTTTTATAGAAATGCCTCTCTTTCTTCTTCTTGGAGATCATCTGCCAGAGAGACTAATAAAAATTCTTCTATCATTAAAAATATTTTTATTGCCTCGATAAACAACACTTTGGCTGACGTTTAACAAATTTATAATTAAAATACTTTAATAGATGATAATTTATGAATTTTTATCGTAAAGGAATTTTATAACCATCATTTTAAAACATTATTCAATGCAAACATAAAAAGTGCAAACTTATAAACTTTATGTCGTAAGATCATACTGCTGGGCCTTTACCACAATTGCTGAACATTATGCACTAGAACAAAATTTATTTAATTTGTAACAGATGTAACTATTACGAATTGCGATTATAGTAATCGTTTTGGGAAAAGCTCAGCTAAATACATTCTTATCACTCTTCACATATATATATGTGGGTAATTTGTAAGCAAAATAACTGTGACCATTTCCTGTAATATATTATAAAGTATAAATTGCTCTATATATTTCTGTAAACTATTATAAACGTTGCTTCCATTTGTCATAATTTTGCATAATTTGCTCATAGCATAATAGCCATATTTCAGCGAAAAATATTCAGTAGGAACTGTAACTTCTTTTTTATATGTATTTAAACAACAGAATATTTTACGAATAAACTCATGAAAAAAATTTTTAAACGAGAATAATTTATAGAGTAATTACTTTTATCATAGAAATTTGATGATATATTTTTCTTTTGTATATATATATAAACAATAAAATATGGAAATTTATATACATATATACGCTTTTTTGTTTATAAAAATACTTTCTAAATAATAAAACACAGACGAATAGTTAAATCTTTCTACAAAAGAAAGTAGTTTACCATAGAAAAAGAAAATCCAAGGTTGTTTCAATGCAGTGAAAGCTTTTAGGAGAATACATATGAAACGAAACAACAGATAAATCTGTCAATAAATATATATAAAAATAAAGTTTGAGGAGGAATTTTTGACATTTTTTTTACAATTCCATAAAATGTATCAGATAATCCAATAAGATTTTTATCGTTAGAACTTTTTATCATCATCTAGAAAAATTATAATCATCCAAAATTTGAGAGGTGACATTCATAAATATAACAATTCCATAATATTTTTTTTGTAAGTTATATACAGACATATATATATATATATATTTTTTAATTTATGGACCTATATCAGGATTGTTTATAGCATTTATTTTAACTTCTATGACATGAGGATGATGTTTCTATGTTTAAATTTAATATTTATTAATATATCAAGTTTTAGAAACTATCGAAAAAGAGATGATTAAATCAGGAATTATTATATAGCCCGAAGCAATACCATTAAAACATCTAAAAAATCACTACATTTTCTTATATATACATTACATATATAAATTTATGGGGTGAAAAAAGACTTATTCCACAGAATAGCACGGACATCCTGTAACAAATCTTCAATGCCTTAGCTGCAACATCTTGTAAGAATAATATTTACTATCCTTAGCGACAGGTCACAAATATCCAACCTTTGAAAATAAAATGTGTTGAGGAGAGTAATATATATATATAAAATTTTTATATAATAATAAGGATATATTTATGAATTATTTGTTTATCAAATGTTTATGATATACACCATATGTACTAATATGTTGCATAAGAAATCAAGTGCAATATTTTACTTTTATAGGCGAGTTAGAATATGAATAAAATCGTAGAAGACTATATTTTATGTATTATTACTGTGAATAAACTTTATATTCGGAAGAAAAATTCTAAAATATATTTGTTTATTTGAAGTGGTGGTAAGAAAATAACATGTCTCAGAGGAGAAAAAGTAAGAGTATGTAAATGAAAATATGAGACATAAATCAAAATCTTTGAATTAGACCTACATAGTTGAAGTCTGGAGAAATATATATATACACATATATATGAATTACATTCAACAGATTCAAATAATAAGTTTGAATTTTATTCATAAATAATATACATTCGATTTTGATATTCGTGATTTAGAATTTTAATATAAAATTAGAGAAAATTTCATCTATTTCAAATTTCAAAATATTTATTTAAATCCTCAATTTTATAAACTCTTTCGATGTTTCCAATTGTTCTTATTGACGAAATGAATTTTCAATGTTTCAGCCAGAATATTTGTACATTAATAAATAATTTCATTTCCTATAAGTGCCAGCAGTTGACATACGACAAGAGATCATTTCCGTGTATTTACCGACAATATTCAATTGTTAAGAATTTACAGAATGAAACTGGAAAATGACAAGACGTAAGTCACTTTAAATTCAAAATTCTTCGAAAATAAATTAGATTATGTTTTTTTTTATTATTATTATTTTAATTTAAATAATTGCCAAGAAGTGATTAAATAAGAAATTTAATTGAACAGTTCTATCTGACAGATTCATTGAAATTCAAATTTCTTCTCTTAAAAGATTCTTTATTTAATATTTTTTTTATTTTAGGAATAAAATCGTCTTAAATAATGTTATTTTTTAAAGAAACAACTTCAAGCTTTTATAAAATATAAAAATATTCATATTTTAAAATTGAATTTTTTTTTCTTTGTGTGCCAGGTCCCATTCTTTTTTTATGTTATATGTTCCATTTTCAGTAATGTAAAAAAATTTACTTTCCCTTTATTAAAATTTAACATTCTATTTAAGAATGAAAATAAATTTGAAATAATTTGATTCATATTGGATAAAATAATAAAATTTTGATTTATATTATAATTCGCCATACAGTATTTGAATATTTTATTTTTTATCCCATTTAATCTTCCAAGATTCAATAAATTAACTGTATGATGATTTAAAGAAAAAATTAAACTAGCAAAATAGAGTTTAATGATATTAATCCAAAATATTTAGATTTTGTTAGCAGTTACTATAAGAGTGATTCTTGCTGTTATTTCACATAATTTCTCTCTCTACAATTGATTAAAGTTTTTAATTGCTAAATTTATAAATTCCAGAAATTTTAATTAGAATTATTCTTTAATTAAATGTAATTATCTATAGAAAGTTTATTCTTTAATTTCCAAAAAGTAAAATATTCTGAAATAAATTTATAGGATCATTTAAGATGTATAAACGATTTCAGATTAATTATGGTGCCTAGCTATAATATTTTCTGCTGCAATTAATGATTTTAGTGAGTCCTCTATACAAGAAAATTAATCTTAAATTAGGAAACAGAATAATTCGCAATAAACTTAACTAGAAAAATTTTTCCATATTTTCAGCAGCATTGTAGCGCTTGATAATAAGCCAATGGATTTATATTGCGCACAGCATATGATGGAAATTCTTATCAAATACAAAACAAAAAATTTCCTACAGGATAAATTGCTCTCCGGAAGATATCTTTGAATATACGTTGAATGTTCTTAAATTGGTTGATTAGATGAAGAACGTGTGAACGTGTGCTGAAAATGTGATTGAAATACTTTACTCATACAATGCTGTTACACATATCTGTTACCACCTAACACGCATATAGACATCTAAAGAAGAAATATCATTTTTTAAATGTGAATAACTGCTTTAAAAGAGCAAAATAAAATTCGAATTCATTTTTTAAAAATGTTCTAAACTTTTAAAACATCTTCTATATTTTCTCTTATGTATAAACGCAATTTTCCGTGAGCAATTAAGAAAACGTAATGATTAAATCTTTATTATTTTAAACTTTGGAAAAAAAATTTATAATTTATAAATCATAAAATTAAATTACATACGCGAAGTTAACTCTTATGCAAATCTAAACATTATAATTTTCTTTTAGTACGTGTTGCCAAAATATTTTATTCTGTTTCCCGAATGAGTAAATAAGAATTTAGCTTAGAGAAATTTATAAACAAAAACAAAATTACTTTTATTTAACTTGAAATACTGTTTGTTTAATCAGCGTTGTTTCTCCTTGGATGTATTTTTATACATTTCAGTATTTTCTACGTTCTATTCTACAGTTCAACGATTTGACTCCAGGCAGTAAATGTATTGATATTGCAAAGAATCTCAGCCGTGTAATCTTGAATGGTCTCAAGCGAATGGAACAGGTATTCTACATAGCGACAGACAACAATATTGAGATACTGACTTCAGAAAGCATATACAGTATCTTCAATACAAATTTATGTAACAAATGAATTATGCAACAGTATAATTCATAAGAAATTTATTTCAAAAGAAGAAAAATAAAATTAAATGAATATCTTCAGATTGAATTTTCCCTCTATTAAATTTAAATTAAATGCTGCAAGCTCCCATAAAGTATTGAAGTTATTATTATTTATTCTATCGAAAAATTGAATTTTAAAATTTTAAGGATCAAAATTTCATTTATTAAATAATGTAAAAAATAAATTAATAAATATGTCCGAAGATATATATATATATTTCTTTTTATAAATGGAAGAAAAGATAAATATTAGTTAGAAAAAATATATAAAAATATCGTAAATACTGCTCATATTATTTGAGTTAATTCAAAGCATTTAGATATAGTGAAGTTTGGAATTTTTAATAATTTTTTGTGTTATGATCAATATTTCTTTATAGAATAAAAGATGAGAAAGGTTTAATTAAATTGTCGTCCATCTATATAAAGTTGTTATAAGTAATGCTTTTGCTGAGAAGTGATCATTAATAAAGTATCGCACCTTTACTATACAAGATAAAATATGAAAAAATGAGTCAAATATAATAATAATAATTAAAATAATAAAATTTAGCAAAACAACAATGTTTAAAATTCAGTAATATCTATTTAAACATTAAAAATGTGTCCATTTGTGTTCATCTCTCATGCTTCTGAATGCAACAATCCAATTATAATCTAAATTTTCTTAAATTAATTAAATAAATTTTAATAAATAAAATTTTTACTTGTATTTCAAATAATATAAATTCGTTGTATTATTATTATTGTTATTCGAGATATTGAAATAATTGTTTGCGTCATTAATTTATTAATCAAAAAACTCTTCAGACAATTATTTTCTAATGAATATCAAATTAAGAAAATCATCTTTGATTAGAGAAAAATGCAAATTACTTATGAAAAACTAAAAATATCTTAATTTTAATTCATAGGATTAATTAATATTAAAATAATTAATCAAAATAAAAATCGAAATTTAATTATAAAAATTAATTTAAATACGTAATGACTAGTTTCTTCTTCAGATTATATTACAAGAAAAAAATTATGAAATTTTTAAGTCTAGTATAAAATTGATTTAAAATTTTATTACTTTATTTTTGATGGTTCTTATAAAATTGCAGTTTTAAGATCTGTATCAAGAATAAATTAAAATTTAAATAACTTCTGCAAATAATTGCTTACCTATGCTAAATTCCGGAGGAATAATCATTTTGTAGATTTATTAAATTTTCTCTCTCGTTTTTCTTTGGTTCGATATTATTCGGAAGAAATTGTTCACTTTAGATAACTTGTTTGTTCCAATAATAGTTAAATCTTTGCAGAGCTTATCTAAGAAAGCTTCACTATTTTATCTAGAAAGTAAAAGCTTAAGTAAAGGTTGGAAACTTCATGTCATGTTATTTACTAGATTTAATGAAAAGAGATAAGATATGATAGAAACATGGGAAAATAAAAGAGAGAATAAAAATAATTGAATTTCTCTCCTCTAATAAAAAGAGAAGAAAAAATATCCAGGTTTTTACTTTATTTAAAGAATATATTAAAGTTGAAATAATTTTAATTAGAAATTAATGCCAGTGAGAATATCAAATCTGTTGTAGATTCTGTTAATAATCAAGATCAGCTCTCCACAAGAATATAGTACTTGAAGTACTGATGATCTGACTATATTAATCAAAGTTGGTCTAAATTTCTTATATTTATTTATTTACCCTCATTACCCTAATATACAATTGGGTAACCCCCTGTTATAACATATAATACTCATTAAAGCTCCTAGATGCTCTATTCCAAAATGATCTCTGCGTTTTTTCCAGTTTCATAGTTGATGAATTCAGTTCTACGTGAATCATACTGCGGAACATTAAAAAATAAATTGTCCGATGGTAGAAGACCAGTGATATATTTTGATATCAAATTATTGTCGTGCTTTCTGAGCAATTCAAAATATGTAGGTAGGTGCAAGTCATTGCTGCTTCTAATAGAACGACGACCAGCACATAAAGAATTAATTTTCAAGATTGAACTTTGCCAAATATGATCCAAAGAATTAAGATGAAAACTTGATCCAGATGAGTACAGTTGAATACCATAAAGAAGGAAAGATACAAAGATTGCATAGAACCAAGCTCTCAAAACATAGTTATTGGTAATTCTAGACAAATATCTCCAGGTGAAAGCAAGTTTCCTTTTAATTTGACGTATAACATAAGAAATATGATGGATATAAGAAAGCCGACAGTCCAAAAATATGCCTAAATCCTTATGACATTCAATCGGTGTAAATGGTATTGCAGGGTTAGGCAGCACAGTGATGTTTTTTCTTGTTCGTAATTGGAAGATCATGTATGTAGTTTTTGATTCGTTAATTAGCAGACAGTTCTGAGAGAACCAATGTCTCACAATGGTAAAATCAGACATTAGTATATGCTGATTAGTATTTATTAGTTTAAAATCATCGGCATAAGCCAGAATTGTTGATTGAATACTTATAGTGAAGACTTGATTAACATAACATATAAATAGGAAGGCACTCAACGCTGAACCCTGAGGTATACCGCATGTAGGAAGAAACTGTATCGTATCCTCGTTAGAAATAAGCATTTGATATATTCTACTTTTAAGATAATAAATAATCCAGTAAATGAAGAAGTATTCGAAATCATATTCATAAGTCATTTTTTTGTATAATTTGAATATGTCTAAAGAATCAAAGGCAGCAGATATATCCAAAAATAAAACATGCGTGCTTAACTGATTTTCCCAATTTCTATAAATAGTGTCAGTAAACTGTATCATGTTTGACATCGTAGATCTATGTTTCATTGCATAATGCTGATTGTCAGAGATGTTGTTCTTTGCACAGTGATATAAATATTTTAATATTATCTTTTATATCACTGTGCAAAGAACAATATTTATAGAAGAGTATAAAGAATTTATACTCAATTACTTCCTTGCAGTAATAATTTTTTATATACATCATCATTAACTACTATCCATTCCACATCTGAAGTCGTTCATCTTCGATTATTTTATAAATCTATATTATATTTTAAAATAATACATTGCTCATTATGGTCCTTTTAATATTTATATTTTTTACGATATTAAATTATTCATTAGACAGAATTCTGTATTCTAAGGAAGTCGGTTATATCCGGTCATACTCTTCTTGTAAACAGAATAACAATATATCAGGATCTTTCGTTTACTTAACATGTAAATTTTTTACAATGTTTTTTAAATTATTGTAAGTTATGATTATCAAATTTATTATTTTTGTAATTCATTTAAAAAATATTCTTTTATTTTTATTTTATTATATTTTAAACTAATTTTTTAAAGAAAACATTGCAATAACCTATATTTCATAACATTTGTTTTTATAATATGTTATGATATAGTAACTGAAAATCAAACAGGTCACGAACTTTTTTTGATATTTTATCGTTCTACAAAATTTAAATTTGATCAGCTAGTTATTCGGAATGAAAGAATTATTCTTATTGTAGTTCTAACATCATTAATGGTGTTAAAATTAGAATTTGAGTACAATCGAATTTTCTTGCGAAATCCGAAATTATGAATAATGAGCAATTATGACTGATTATTTAGATGCTTTTATAATGGATTTAAAATCTTTTCTTGCGCCACATAAATAATATATGTAAAGTTTCAGTTCGAATAGGCAACTCTTGAATGCTATCAATCCTTGATAGTGAAGATCTTAGGAAATATATTTAAAGAGTTAATAAAGATCAAACGTCTCAAAATTTTTGTTAAATTAACAAAATAAATTTAAAAACAAATCTGCATGAATTCCTATACTATATATAAATGACTTCTGCGGAAAAATTTTGTTTCGATTCAGATATTTCCTTCAAATCTTTATACACAAATCTTGGATACAGTACTTACCTTACTAAATATTTCAATAAGCAATGTTCAGGATTATTATTGATGCTATTCTGTAAATTGAATTTAATTTTCAATTATTAAGTGGAATTTATCATATTTGATATGAATAGCTTGATAACACGAATTTAAAATACTAAAATGACGACCAAGTTCTCTTTCCCATAGATCCTTTATTATGTATCTAAATGTTAAGTACATATTAATGCCTGTTCGCTTTAAATAGCTTCTATTTTTCAACGTAAAACGAAATAATCTATCTGATATTATGTGCCACATATGAGAAAAGCATATTCATTTATGTTTAAATATATATATACTGCTTAATTAAATTTATCTTTAATATTTCCTAATCAATTTTTTATAAATAAAAATACACGAATGTTATCTATCAATACGAATTTGTCAAATTATAACTTATAGAATTTTTCAATAAAAATTTAAATAAAAAAATCATCTGTTTAGCAAGATAAAGGAAAATTTATTGCGGTAAAAGTCAATTTTTGAAAAATTTATTCAAATGTGTAATAATGAATATTATTGCAAAGATTTGTAAGATTTTCATATCTTTAATTTTTTCCCTTTTAGATTAATTTTTTATTATTTTAGAAAAAGAAAAATTTAAATTTTCGTAGAACTGATTTAATTATGGTTATCAATTTGTAACTTTTGCATTAGAAATAATAAAATTTAAAAATCTTATACATAAATAAAGTTTTAAAAGTAAAAATATAATAATATAATAATAGAAATGCTCTCACATAAAAATAATTAACATTTAAATTAATCTAAAAAAGTAGTAATATAAAAATTTAGAATTGTTTTTTCTTATTCTTTATAATATTATTCATTTTTTCCCTCTTTCCTTACGCTTTACAAGTATTTTTAGAAAACTACCATCGAAAAATTGGTCAATAAGAACATCTTCAAGTTTATAATGTGAAATCTATGGTATAAATATATTCGGAAAGCTGTTTTTTATGAAGAATCAAATTTCTTTCGTGCAACTACAGTCTCCCACCTTTCAAATAAATTGTTGTAAAAAATAGTTTATTGCGAAATGATACACTTTCTTTCACATAACCGAATGCATTAAAGAATAATTTTTACATAAAAATAATAAAAAGAACTATATTTTTTAATTGTTCATTGGAATATCTGTAGAAATATTCTAACAAGCTTTATATATATTGTACAGTATAAACAATTCAACGATGCTCTTATAGCGAAAAGTTTTTTTTTTAATAAATCGTAAATCATGCAATTAATAATTCAATTTATGATATAAAATACATTATTATATTGCTAGTTTTTTTACGTATTATTTGTAACAATATAGAATTTATGTTGCACTCATACAGCAAGTTGCGCTGTGAAGTAGCCTATTCCATAAATATGTTGCTTTATCATAAAATATTGAATAAAAAGAAAAAAATTCTAGATTTTGTATAAAAGCAGTTAATTAAGGAATATATGCTTCATATTTTTTAAATGCAAAATTTTCAGCAATATATTACAGAATATCAATTAGTTACCATCGAGTAATATTTCATAATAAAATTTTTATAGGCATAAAAATAATATATTTCCGTGATAATTTATAATTTTAAATATTTATAAAAAAAATTAATTTAAATTTTTTAATTACAATTACATTTAATAATCTTTTAAACAATTCGTTAACTGATTTTGACTTATACATATATAAAAAAGTTATTTTTGTTTTTAAACGTTTTCAATTTATCCTAATTTAATGAGTTTAGATTCCATTTTAATTTTGAAAGCGAGATTTTAGAAGGTTTTTTTTCCTTTTTTTTTTAATTGTTTGCTAAATTAAATTTTTCGAAAATAAAAGTTTTTCGATTATTTGTTTTTTTCCTTTTTTTTTTTTTAATTGTTTGCTAAATTAAATTTTTCGAAAATAAAAGTTTTTCGATTATTACTATCGTGCTTTAATTAATTTTTATATGATTCATTAAGAAAATAGATTTTTGTAAACTTTTAACACTTAAATTTTTTTCTTTTGCATTTTTGCTGAAAAAAATAACGATAAGTTATCTTTAATATAGCAAGAAATATCATTGTTGGAAAGATATAAAAACAAAAATAAATTATATAAAAATAACGATGAGACGATAACAGTTTTAATGACTTTCGGAAAAAGTAATTAACGCTATATAGGAAAATGTACATATAAATATATATATATAATTTCTAACTAAAAAAAGAAGACGCAATAGCAATAAATCTCGGAAAAGGTACAAATTCAATTAAGTGGAAACTGTTATAATTTATTTAAAAAAAAACCCCTCTGTTCTAGAATTAAAAAAAAGAAACAATTTGTGTTATTAATCTTTAAAATACAATTACGAAGGAAACTAATATTTTAAATGTCAAAAATAATTGATCTAATAAAATTTTAATTTTTAAATTAATTAAGTTTTCAAAAATCAACAAACGTAAATGAATTTTAGTTTACAAACATGAAAAATCAAACAATTCAGGATTTTATTATTGCATAGGAAATCTCTTGCTTATTTTTATTATTTATTATTTTTATATATAAAATTTTAATAAAATAATCGATTTATTTTTAAAATTAATATATTTTAAACTAAAACATCAACTTAAATCTTGTTTTAATTTTCCTCTATATTGAATAATAACTTTATATAGGCCCTAAATGTATTAAATTTTTTCCTCCTCCAAATTTTACAAATCTTTGAAGAACCATTCAACCTTATCTTTTTAAGGATTATATAGGGCCTATATATCAATATTGGAATTTTTCAGTTTCATTTAATGATTTACTTGGTTGCCATGCGTTTTTTTGCTTCCAATATATTGAACATTTAAGAGATTGTAGCAACAAATCAGATAAAATTCTTTTTAAGATTAGTATCGAAAAATATTTGATCGTCAAAAATAGGATAAAATTTCCAGTATTCTGATAGAAACTAGTTGAAATCTCAAACTGCAGAGATTCGATCAGAAAAGTCTTGTATAAGTACTATAGATCAAATTTCTTGTAATAATTTATATCATTCTTTTAAAGGATATTATAAGAATATCTTTAAGTTATTGTAATTTAAATTGAAATTACGAAGAAAATTAACGAATAAATTCCATCTTTAACTATATTCCATATTCTAACCGATATATTTTATGATAAAAACACTATTCAAATGAAATAGCCAGTAAACGTTTTTAATATGTGATTAGAAATATAAGTATGGATGATTAAAAAAATCGTTAGAAATCAAAATATTGCTTTAAGGAATAGGAATTTTAGCGTGATCAATATCTAATTCAACTCAAAGAATATAGAAAACGTTCTAAGCAAAACAGATATGATAAATTGTTTAACTAATGAAAGAAAATTCTTTTATATTCCAAGCTGGAAAAGAATAATATAACAAGTCAAACTATTGAATAATTTTTTTCTTTTATTTTATATTTCATTTAAAGTTTTCTTGATTTAAAATAATAAATTTGGCTATTTGATATAAAAATAAAAATAGCTGCTAAAATTCAAATATTTGATGCTGTCGACGATTATGAATTTTTTAAAAACCATTCATTGAAGTGTTTTGATCTAAAGATAAATAAATAATAATTTTTATTGATAAAAATCAAAAATTTTAATTTATAATGTTAAATTAATTTCTTGTTTAACTAATGAAAGAAAATTCTTTTATATTCCAAGCTGGAAAAGAATAATATAACAAGTCAAACTATTGAATAATTTTTTTTTTTAATTTTATATTTCATTTAAAGTTTTCTTGATTTAAAATAATAAATTTGGCTATTTGATATAAAAATAAAAATAGTTGCTAAAATTCAAATATTTGATGCTGTCGACGATTGAATTTTTTAAAAATCATTCATTGAAATGTTTTGATCTAAAGATAAATAACAATAATAATTTTTATTGATAAAAATCAAAAATTTTAATTTATAATGTTAAATTAATTTCTTTTATTCATTGAAGCTATATTATTTTAGCAAAACTTTTTACAGTATATAGGTATATACAGTATAAAAAATATACTTTTTTATTATAAAACAAATCTTAAAAACATTAGATTTTTTTTACTTATAAATATTTTCTTCTATTATATGTAGAATAATATTTTAAAGTACTAAAAATTTTCAAATATTCCTTCTTCTATTATGTGTAGAATAACATTTTAAAGTACGAAAAATTTTCAAACATTCCTGTATTTCATAGGGTTTTTTTAATAAGATTAAATAATTATTTTTAATATTACATTTTTTTTAATACTCAATATCAAATGTTTCGTATTAGAATAATATTTTAAAGTACGAAAAATTTTCAAATATTCCTGTATTTCATAGGGTTTTTTTTAATAACATTAAATAATTATTTTTAATATTACATTTTTTTTAATACTCAATATCAAATGTTTCGTATATGCTACAGTATTATGTAATAAAATATTTTTATAATAATAATTCATTGTTCATATATCAAATATAAGAACCCTTCATAAACAGAATACATCACAAAAATGCAAATAAAAATACAATAGATGACATAAGTCATTATCTGTCTCTTTACTTTATGACATCGTTTTTCATGCAAGAAAATTTCCCTAGGCATGCTAGCTAAATCTTTCGTGTTGGTCTCACACGGATAGGTTGCAATCTCAGTTACATCAATGCTGAACTTTTTTATTTTTCTCGTTTGTTGAGGGAATCATACTTTTATCGAAGCAAAAAAAAAAAAAATTGCGATTGAATGACAGTCTATAAATATCGGAAACTATTGAACTTGCCAGATGGTTTTAGAGTTATAATAGCGATAGAAATTGAAAAGTTTGATAGCATATTATATACTGGATATTGGTTTAAAAAAGTTATTTATTTAATATTTTAGAAAATATTCGGTTTGAGAAAGATTCAAATATCCTCTTTCGTAACACTATTGTGAAAGCTATTTTCGTGGTGTTTATAAAATGTTACGTTAATTACTCACATTAAAAAATTGTTTACGAAATTGCAAATTTTAATATGAATAAACTGAATATTTTTATGCGAATTAAAGCAGCAATGTGATATGTTTATAAATTTCGTTGCGTCAATTAATGTTTATCCGTGTACACAGATAATTCAGATATACAGAATTAAATTTTGATGAAATTCGATATAAAGATCGTAAATGAAGTTCATAAAAAGTTTTGGTTTGTATTGAGTAATATGTTTATTAATTGAATGTTACAAATGATTATAAAGAACTAGTTACTTCATATAAATCTTATATCTAATGCTAAAATAAATGTACTTCATATATTTATTTTAGCATTAAAAGAATGATCATTTTGGTCTGATTTTTCATAATAAATGTTAAAAATTTCTTACCAACGAATTTTCTAAGATTATCAACAAATTTCTCTATTATAAATGTTAAAAAAATAGAATGTTACATATAGAAATAAAAATGACCTTTATACACAGTAGATCTATATAATATATCCCCAGTGCATAAAGTTCATCTCTGTGATTATTTTTTATTTTGTGATTACTTCACTTTCTAAGTTCTTAATTACTTTATTCTTTAAATCATACTTGAACGACCCAATAAACGGTTATTAAATTCTTTGCCTTAACTTTCTTTTCGGAATACCCAAAAGTGCTATTTAAAATAATTAAAAATATCCACATTAGATTATTTTGACGAGAACTAATTAAGAAAATTTCTTTTTAATTTTTCATGTCACTACTATTAACGATTATACATCTAAAATTACATGGGGTTATTTTGTTAATTTAAATCTCTAATTTTATTTTATGAACTAATGACGATTCTTTCTCATTTATTGAAACCATTAATCATCCCGATCTTAGCCAAGAGACTGAAAAGTTGTATGTTTGTTGCATGCAAATTTATTTGTCATTTTTTAACAACCAAATAAATTACGTTTATGACTCGAACTGCACATTTTTGTAATGGAAAAATTCGGAACATTATCGAAATTTTTACAAGTTACAGATGATCGATGCGAGTTCAATAGGTTATGCGATATAAATTACAATTTTTTTCTATTTTTTATAAAAATTAGATAAAAAATAAACTAGAATCCTTACAAGAAACAACTACAAAACTTTTATTAAATAAGAACTAAAATCATTATTAATTTTTGTTATTAAATATTGTTATATTGCATGCAAACTTTCTACGTTAGTTTACGAATCGTATGTAATTTTATATTAAAATTTTACTTCAAAAAGAAAGAAAAATCTTGCATTAAGCATTTCTGCGCATTCATTTTAATATGCGATTATTCTTTAAAATATTCTATCTTGTTTAATCATACAAATTTCTCTGGAATACTAAATTACTAGACAGGCAATAGAAAGGATAGAAAAATATAAAAACAGATCTGTCTAGAGACTTAAACGGAATAGAAATAATTTATTTAACTCATCCCGATAACTTTTTTCCTTTCAACTAAACGTGTAACATGTTTATTGAGTGTTAGAAAGAAAATATTTAAGACAAAAGATAGTATCATCCTTAATCCAGTTAGACTGGGCAGCTGTGGTCCTTCCTTCATTACATTATGCGTTAAAATATTCAAGAGTTCGCTATCACAGTCTTGCAAACTTTCGATTTTTTAAATCGGCTTTCTATTAGTCAACCTCCATTTTAGTTTCAGAGTTATAGTAAAGAGTTTTCGCAAGTTGTTGTCTTCAATCAACTCTCAAGACATCTTTCATCGAAGTTTTCTGACAAGAAGAAGCGTTCTCATTATTTTTACTACCATTTATCTGAAGTCTTGATGACGATGTTAGTAAATAGTTAAAAACTGTTTCTAACTCAAGTTTAGTATTTAAAAAATAAAAAAAATTGATCTGTTTAGGTTATTTATATACCGCAAAAGAGAATGATTTGTCTAAGTTTTATGATGAAAAAGAAAGAATTAATGATAAATTAATAATATGCACGTCTTTCAAATTTAATAATTCATTTTTATAATAAATTATTAACTCGAAGATTGCAGTACTTGACGTATGAACTTTAATTCAAGGAAAGTGCCGCGATAAAACAACAATGATAACTCGCCGACTGTGATTCATTTATTTAATGCAAAATAGGACAAAAAAAATTCAAATGATAAAATAAATATTTTATTGTTTTATATTGTGCTTTTATCAATAAACTTTTAAATATTTATATATCATATTTTAAAAAGCAATTCTGTTGTTGTTGTTTTTGTTTTTATTAACTTGAGCTTAAAATACCAAATACATTTACTTAAAAAAGGTAAAATGAATTAATGCATTAAGAACTTTTCCTTTTACGATTAAAAAAAGTATATATATTATGCAAGAAAATCCATTAAGAAGTAGGATTATATTAATAAATCGCTAAAATTGAAAACTGAATATATTTAAAAAAAAAAAAAATTAGTACTTGGCTATAAGATATGTGGAATTCGTGGCATTTAAAAAATTCGCATAGTGAAGAACCTCTAACCTGAGCTCTGAGCATGGTATATTGATTGGCAAAGACTTTTTTACTTCACTTGTTGGTTCTGTCTGCTCTGTTGCAGTTGCAAGCAAACTTGTTTTACTTTCTATACCTGAATCGATTTTTAAAATCTTTCAGAAAATTAAATTTTTAATGTCGTTTTTTATCAAAAATAATATTCTTTCGAGAAAAATTATATTAATAACTGTTATCAGTTAAAAACATTTAAAAGCAGAAGTTTCGATCATTATTTCCAGTTGTAAATCCAAAAATAAGCGTACTTACTGCTAAAGATCCAAAATATTTTAACAAAATAGTTAATTTATTGCAAAAATATACCTTTTATGTTCGGAATGTATTTAGAATATAAAGTATACAATCTTTCAGTTATCATTTATTAATATTCTATATTCAGTGCATATTTGGTTCAGTGAAATTGCATTATTCAGTGCATCTAAATATGCATTAGATATATTATAAAGAATATATTTTGAATATAAAATAAGAACACGACATTAATATTAACGTACGATATGTTTTAACATCTATTAACGCTGCTGATGCTCTTGATAAAAATATTAATATGATACTCATATTTTCATAAAATTCGATATTTTGATGCAGTAAATATTATAGATTTTAGTTTATTTTATCATTATTTGATTTCTGTTATTTAAATAATGCTTTAAATTTATATTTCTGATGAAAATGTGATACGTAGAAAATTCAATATTAAAAATATTTTTTCGGTGAATTTAATCAGAATGTTGAAATATAAATAAGTGCAATACCAATTTCAGTCCATTTTACTAATTAAAAAATAAGATTATTTATTTGATTGATTTATTGATAATTTTGAAAGCATTTCATTATGATAGTAAAGAGCAATTATTGCGATAACAAGATTTATTTTATTAAAATAAAAGAAAAGAAAAATAGATTAGATAGAATTTAAATTAAATTTTCGTATATATTAATTGTCAATTTTCAAATCGTTGACATAATCGCACGAATGTTATTAAGATACAAAATATTATCTTATTCTGATTCCTTGAATAAATAGCATGTTAACTATTATTCAAAGAATTTAAAAAGCCCGGATTATAGATTGGAATGTTCACATCCATACACAAAAGAAGGATTTATATTTGATTACCAGTTCTTCTTTTATTGAAAAGAAGTCTCTCTCCTGACGCTAAATTAAAGAACTACATATTCAGAATTAAAAAACCGTGCATTCTTTGCTAACTGTTCAACCAGAACTGTACTAATACAATTCGGTACTGACGTTAAGATAGCTTGTTATGGCAAAAAAAAAAAGAGTTGTGACAAACTCTTATGAGTGTCTTGAAAAGAGGATAAAGTTTGTAGAAAATGTCACTCTAGGCTGAAATGCCTTCTGGGAACCAAGAACAATTGATAGTGATGTTGTGCAGATCTCCATCATACAGATGAAAGCTCTTCTTGAAATTCTATACGTTGCACTGGCGCTCGAGGCTTTATGCAGTGGTTATATTTACCCAGTTCTGTATAGTTCATAATGTTGAGAAAACTTTTCCATTATTATCCATATAATACAGTATAATTTATTAGGATATTAATACTCAATATCGTCATAAGCATAATCAAGTCATTTTTATATTATTTGCGCGAAAGTATAATGATTGAAAAATAATTTTTGAACAGCATATTCTTATAGCGAATACAGATATCCCTCCTATAATACGGTAGATAGGTTTCTGAAAAACGCGGTGTTGTGTGAAATCGTATTATAAGAGACCCAGAGCCAATACAAAAAAAGAGATACGTTCCAAAACCAGGGGAAGTTTGGCTTGTTCATTATTAATTTACTTTAAATGTAAATTAAACTCTCTTCTATCATCCCATTTGCTGTGATAAATTCAGTGTAAGACTGAATTTATCGTAGCAAAGTTACCTTCCATATCTAAAGAAAACTTATTTTATTAATGAACAAAATAACTTACAACTTTTAACTTATTAAAAATTTGCACAATATTCTCTCTCTCTACAAAAAACCAAATTTAATTTTCTTTTCACCGGATACCGACAATAATAATAATAATCCAGTAACATATATCGCTGAGGTCTCCAACCAACAAACAATGAACAGGATCCACCAAACAAACATAAACTTAGTCCTTTTGACCACTAGAGCCATCAGCATGTACATCCACAGGGAGAGAGAACACTTATGCCATCCCATGGCGATCTTTTTATAATCCAGTCCATTAGCATAATATAAAAATCTAAAAAACAAGACTTTAACTTGAGGGATCCAAACATAATATCTTCCATTTTCTTCAGTGTCAAAATACATTAGTACTCTTCTCAACGAACTCAACATAACATTCTTAATAAACACAATAATCATCATATCGACGAGATTACCGTCACTGACAAGATGGTGACCACTCCTCATCATCACTTTACCAGGTAGAACAAACTTTAACTTTCTTGATTCCTCATAGGCTCAAATAACAATATTTATGATGAAGCAAAAGTGATTTATTAATTGCAGAAGACCCAATCTATTATTATATCTTGAAAATGAATGCTGGAATAATGTAAACACAAAAGTATTTACCCAGCCATATCATTGAAACTATATGGATTAATAAAGAATCTAAAAAATCATCCATGATCAATAAAAATATCCCATATACATGGATAACTCAATAAGTCTCCGGTCTAACTAAGAAAAACAAATTTTTTTTCAGAAATTCGACTTTATTCATCAACATACTCTCCTTCAAGAGTGATACATTCATTCCAATGCTCCTCTAACTTTTTGATGCCTTTTGTGTAGAACGATTTGTCTTTGCTCTCAAAATAGGCCGCAGTTTCGGCAATCACTTCTTCATTTGAGCCAAATTTTTTTCCCTGGAGCATCTTTTTGAGATCTGCAAAAAGCCAGTAGTCGCTGGGGGTCAGATCTGGAGAGTACGGTGGGTGGGGAAGTAATTCGAAGCATAATTCATTCAATTTAACCATTGTTTTCATTGACTTGTGACACGGGGCATTGTCTTGGTGAAACAGAACTTTTCTCTTTTGCATGTGAGGCCGTTTTTTCATGATTTCTACACTCAATCGATCCAATAATGCCATATAATATTTGCTATTGATAGTTTTACCTTTCTCAAGATAATCGATGAACAAAATACCATGCTCGTCCCAAAATACGGATGCCATAACCTTGCCAGCTGACTTTTGAGTTTTTAGTTGCTTTGGACGACTTTCACTAGCTGCTGTCCACTCAGCTGACAATCTTTTTGATTCAGGTGTGTAATAGTGGATCCATGTTTCATCCATTGTCACATACCGACGTTGTGAACCATTGTCTTGGTGAAACAGAACTTTTCTCTTTTGCATGTGAGGCCGTTTTTTCATGATTTCTACACTCAATCGATCCAATAATGCCATATAATATTTGCTATTGATAGTTTTACCTTTCTCAAGATAATCGATGAACAAAATACCATGCTCGTCCCAAAATACGGATGCCATAACCTTGCCAGCTGACTTTTGAGTTTTTAGTTGCTTTGGACGACTTTCACTAGCTGCTGTCCACTCAGCTGACAATCTTTTTGATTCAGGTGTGTAATAGTGGATCCATGTTTCATCCATTGTCACATACCGACACAAGAAATCCTTTTTATCTCACTTAAACAGCTCCAAACAGTGCTCTGAATCGTCGATGCGTTGTTGTTTTTGATCCGGTGTGAGCAAACGCGGCACCCACTTCAAAAGCAACTTACACATGCTCAAATTTTTGTGTAAAATTGTAAACACGTTACCTTCTGATATCTTTAAGGTGTCAGCTATCTCACGCAACTTCACTTTACGGTCTTCCAAAAACAGCTCCAAACAGTGCTCTGAATCGTCGACGCGTTGTTGTTTTTGATCCGGTGTGAGCAAACGCGGCACCCACTTCAAAAGCAACTTACACATGCTCAAATTTTTGTGTAAAATTGTAAACACGTTACCTTCTGATATCTTTAAGGTGTCAGCTATCTCACGCAACTTCACTTTACGGTCTTCCAAAACTATTTTGTGGACTTTTTTACGTTTTCTGGAACAACTGCCGATTTTAGACAACCAGAGCATTCAGCAACATCGGTGTTTGTACGACCATGTTTAAATTCAGCATACCAGCTAATAATAGTTGATTTCCCTGGTGCAGAGTCTCCTTAATGCTTATCAAGCCACTGTTTGGCTTCAACAGTATTTTTCCTCATCAAAAAGCAATGTTTAATCAACACACAAAATTCTTTTTTATCCATGGTTTTGAAAATTACAAACCTGGCGTCACTAAAATCACTGTAACTTGTAAACTAATTGTCAGAATGTCATGAAATTTTGACACACATTGTTTGAAGGTTGGTGCTATCCAGAAATCATATGGGTCTGTCAACAGTGTTGCCAGATATGTGTCAGATCGGAGACTTATTGAGTGAAGTGATAATATACCTATTCCTTGGTATGGGGTGTTTACAAGATATATTGGTGCTCACATATGACATCATTTTCTATTTTATCCAAACTTATTTAATCACTTATTTTGTTTTATTTTTGTATTTAATTACTAATTAAATTACATTTTAATAGAATATTATGATTTATTACTATTTATTATTATTATATACATTTCATATAAATTACAATATTTTAATTGTGGGGATATGGAATTTTGGTTGGATGTAAGATGTCACTCTCCACTTCTTCAAAAAAAAAAAACACGAAAGGAATTTGAACAGAGTGACACCTTAGAAGAGTAAACAAGTGATAAAAATTTTATTTATCATACCATCCAGCCTAGAGAACTTGTCGATCATGATAGTAGAATAATAAACAAGTAAGAAAAATGATAGCCAGAGAGTAATATGACATGTAGATGTCACAGTTAAGCACAGCCAAGCAAAATACTAATAATGCAGAAGTATAAACAGCAATAAAACAAATTACTGCCAGACTCAACAGAACAGAATCAAACTTGGAAAAAGCAACAGACTCACAACTGCTGACTACCTCACAAACTATTGTAGTAAAACTAAAAAACTTTTTTGATGTTGAGGTAACACTCAAACCTACTGACATTTCACCACAACTGGAACTCTTACTAACTGCAAATGATGAAACCCAATGTGAGAAGATAAGATGGAAAGTGGTAAATCAAAGGAATAAGTACATTAAATCTAAAAAATATAACAAGAAAAAATCGAAGGTGCCAGAGCATACACTAGGCGCTGGATGTTTCAGGAAGACATTATATGTACTAAGGAAGATAAAACTAAAAAACTGGCTTTTATACGTAAGAATACATATAAGACCCTCCTGCATGATTTCAATAAAAACTCTAACTCAGAAATATTGACATGAGACTCTATGGATGAGCTCTCAAGAAAAGTCAATAAAATCATAACATCAAAAAAGTTCCCTAAGTGCTGGAAAGTAAATAAACTACAGAACTGTTGAGAGCACAAGAGATGCCGTGCTACCAATCATATATACAGTGCGAGGACCAGGTCCTCAAGAGTTCACGATCCCAACCCCCAGGTCCGTTGGCATTCGTCTATCAACCAAAATCCTAATATTGATGTTGAATTCCCATTCTGTGAGTTGTGATAACATTGATGCAAGAAACTCCATTTGAACAGTATTAAAACACTTTTTATTAATATTAGGCAACTTCACTATAAAAATTAATAAAACATGAACAATAGAAAAGAGCCAAAAAAGTCACTAAGTCCTCTACTATACTCTTCTGTCGTGTCCAACAACGAAAGTCTAGCAGTAATTGTTAAAGACAAGTTCACACTTAGACCAAGACATCGACAGTTCACTTTAGATGATTTCACCATACAAAACAGGAACAACAGTACGATGGAACACCAACACTCAAGGATGCAATACACCAACACTCATGAACACCAGAGGACAGGACAGATCACAACAGTCATCAATCATACTTATGCAATGGCTTTTTTGCATAAGTCTACCTTTTCTCCTTGATGTATTAAACTCAATAAATTAAATAAATATTTCTTAATTTCACATACGTCATTATTATTATTAATTAATTTCACATTACAATTAGTTTTCAATGGGAATTAATAACTATTACGTCATCAGAACGACATGTGCTTTTGTAAATGGCGGCCAGTGATAGTGACCGCAAGTCTCCTCATAGTAGGACTTCCTCATTTTTTTTTCTTTTTCCAATCTTCGCAACAGTAATGTCACTATGAACATTGCTGGATCCGTTCACCTTATCTTACGGAACACTGTGATATAATTGGCATTCACAACCTCATTTAATTGAACCTCTTATTGCCTGGAGAAGACCTATACCTATACTCCGTCTCAACCTCAACTGATAGTGACGTCAGAAAAGACGTCATTAACCGGTAAGATTTGGCAGTGTATGGTTTTTTAAGTAATTTTACCATGAAACATCACTTACCTTACTGTCACAACACCATTTTCCCTGTTAAATTGATATATTGGTGTTTGTATTATAATAATTTATTTTATATGTATATATTTAAAGATTAAATAGTTTTTAAAATAATAATATAGAATTTAAGAATGATAATAATGGTCTCAAAAAAGACAAGATATTTTCCCTCGATTATAAAATTATTTTCAAAGATTAAGTTTTATTGTTACAAATGTGAACAATAATTTTTAGAAAGAAAAATATTTAGAAATTTATAAGAATTAATATCGCAACTTACAAAATGACAAATCCATCGAAAAAATTTGTAAAAATGCCCCCCAAAAAAATACTGAATTAAAAATAAAATAAGATAATTAATGTAAATCTATTCAAATAATACGAATGCAAGATGAAGAAATTAAAGTACTTTCTTTCACAAAAATATCTCTTGAAACCAAAAATTCTAGAATTGGTGCCAAAATTTGTGTTAAATTAATAAAATTATAAATGCAGTATTCTCCAAAAATTAAAAAACTTGTCATAAATAATTAAAATCTTAATATAATTTATACTTATGTGAAAAAATTTAGCTGTCTTGAAAATAAAGAGGGAAAGATTTCTAATTTACAAATAATCAAAATTAAACTTTTCTTAAAAACTAAATATTGATAGATTAGTTTATATTTTAAATAAGAAGCAAGGTTGATATACCTTCAACAATGACTTTTAGGTCATCCGGATGAGAAAAATATTTAGGATCAATATTTGGATGATCGTAAGGATCGGCAGAATTCAAACGAAGTTCTCCTTTGCTCTTAGGTCTTTGTAGGAGTGGTAAACACGCAATGGTATCGTTATTAACATAGGAAGAAAGATAACCTTCAAATATCTATAAAATTAAAAAAATTATGATAAAAAATATATATAGATGTTATAGTATGGCTTTACTAAGGAACTGCCACTATAATATCAGTACCTCATACTCTCCTAAGGTTCTGTAGGATTGGTAAAATAATGTTTTAAAAGTTTAACAAAACATTTCATTTAACATAAGGTAAATTTTAAATGATTTTTAGCATACGCTCTTATCACATTCTTAACAATTAAGAAACATTGTAAAATAAATTTTATAAATTAATTATTAATTTAAAAACTATAAAATGGAGATTAAAGTGATAATCGTTTTAATAATTAAAAAGAGAACATAATTTATAAATGATTTTTTCAGAAAGTACAAACAGAATATCTTGAACTGAAGAAGAATAGTTATCAGAATAAACTGATAACAAGATCATCTTTTCTTAATTATTTAAAATGATACTAGCAGCCTCAATATAACAAAGATAATAATAGATTTATGTTTTATTTGCTTATTTTTAACTATCATTTTATCATTAGGTGCAAATAATTTTTATTTATGTATAAAATGTATAATATTCACGTGAATAATTACGCTATCGTACTATCGTGTCGGAAATCTGAAGTTTTCGTCACGATAACTGCTGTTCAATGCTGCGATCCATACTACTATAATACATTTTTCTAATGCTATTACATATCAATGACGTTTATTGAGAAGCTTATAAAATTTCATTAGTAGCTGATTTTCGACAAAACTTCATTAATAATATAAACAAAAATTTCATTAGTAGCTGATTTTCAAATTAAATATTACAATGGTCAAATTAAAAATTAAAAAAAATATCTTGCGCATCTATATAAAATTCTGTCCCGACTGATACATAACTACTTTTGCTAGCAGAGAAAAAAATAAATGTGAGTTGTTCATGTCGAACGGTGGATTTACACTCTGCTATCTAGCGGAAATTTTTAAAACTTTGTAATTGGCCGATTTTTGACAATTACAAAGGCGCAATATATAAATAAAAACTATTTTACGCATCTTCACGAAATCCTACGTCAACCAATATCTCAACCGTCTTCCTAGGCTGAAAAATAAAAAACTTAGAGGTATCACAAACTCGTAAAATGCAGTACATTAATACAGTAGGAGAAGGTAGCCCAAAGTGGATCAGAGCCTAAAATGGATCAATCAAAATATATCAATGATTCTGACAGATAAAATGTATAATATTCACGTGAATAATTACGCTATCGTACTATCGTGTCGGAAATCTGAAGTTTTCGTCACGATAACTGCTGTTCAATGCTGCGATCCATACTACTATAATACATTTTTCTAATGCTATTACATATCAATGACGTTTATTGAGAAGCTTATAAAATTTCATTAGTAGCTGATTTTCAAAGGAGTATAGGTTTCTCCCACTTGAAATTTTGGCATGCTGTGAGAAGGTGAACGATTTTAGAACCTGCCTCAGCAGCCACAATGTTCATTAGAGGAATGACCATGATTTGTTTCACTACAGAATTTTCAAGGCAAACATTGCAGGCAGAATTGCAATAGTTCAGACCCTTGACTAGGGTGAGATAAATTTACCCATAAGTAGTCCATTAGGTCAGATAAGAAACACCCAAAACTTTCATATGCTGTTATTTTAATCAAGGAAAGAAGGAAACAAAATAATCATGATAAAAAGTGGAATACTATTCAATTTAAAGGAATGAACAAAATGAAATTAGCTAGAAATGTAGATCCAAATCTAAAATGCTTAATTAATGGCTGACCAATTTATTTAACAATCGACACTGGAACTAACATTTTTCTACTATCGATATTTGTAAATATTTTAGGCAAATTTTCATTTCTATCTTGCAACTTGAACTTCGAATTATAAAGTGTCACAGTACATTTAATAAAACCTTATGGGAAATATGAATTCTCTTTTCAAATTGGTCTATTACAATTTAAATATGTCTGTTGTCATTGATTTGCAAATAACCAGTCCTAGTGATATTAGATCACAACATAATCATTAAGCATCACTTAGCAATTTCTTTACATAATTCAAAAATCACATTAGCTAATGGCACACAAATAAACTTCAAGAGCGAAATATGCAATTGAGCTACTGTGAAAAGGTTATGCAACAAAAAAACAACCACTAATACTAGAAACAAACATAAGAGGAGCCAAGCTGCCACTCAAATAGGTTTTCAGCTTAACAACCGACATGATGGCACTAAAACAGTTTACTTGTTAGAAGATAAAGTTATACTGCTGATGTCAGAGATCATAATGTTAGCAAAAGTTGCAGATATCTGAGAAAAAACCAATTAGGATAATAGAGTTGGAATATTTAAGCATACCGGGTTTAATGACTATGGATGTGCTGATTAAGACAAAAGCACCCAGTAAGATACCAGTTAGAATAATGAATGTAATAACAAATGCCATAAAACTGGAAAAGCAAGAATTGATGAGAAAATTCTTACGGGCGATGGAAGAAAGGTGATAAAGAGCAAGCAGATAGTGAAAGGTCAGAAAAACAGATGTCACAGCAAGCATGTCACAAAGACTTCAAAAATCTTTTTGACTGGTCCAAAATTGGGAAAGACAAAAAGAAATTCTTGCTAACACTGTTATATAAATACAGACACATTTTTAAATAAACAATTATGATTTGGGCTACTGCAACATCATCAAAACCAAAATAAATATGGGAAATAGCTCCCCAATTTTTTTGCCACGATACAGGATTCCTTAAGTTAGATTGACATGATCAAAATTTACTCAGACCATGTTCACTCAGAGACAAACTCAGTCCAAATGTATTCGGACCGAGTTTTAAGTTCATTTACACGTTTCAAGTGCACTCGGTCTATAGTCTGAGTGAAATGGCAGATCTTGTGTTTGAAGGAATAGATGTTGTGGCTGATATGTTATTGGAGGAGTGGATAATCACATTAATAAACAGAATAGATAGAAAAAGAGAAAGTTATGGACTTGATAATGGATACTCAGGAATGAACAATTATGTGCCTCTTCCAATTTTCTGCATGAGGTGGAAAATGAAGATAAAAATACATTCAAAAAACACTTACAATAGACCATTATTCAGTTTGATGAACTTTTAAGATGCATTAATTCTAAAATTCAAAAATGTGACACAAACATGAGACCTTCATCCACTTATCTGATCATTGTTTACTGCTTTCCACCATCTTGAAACTTCCAATCAGCTGCACTTGGTCAGAGTATTTTGGTTGCCATCCAAGTTTACTTGACTCGGAGAAAAAAGTCTGAGTAGCATGAGTGGGTTTGCACGGATCATCTGAGCAAACATGATCCGAGTGTGCTCTGATCATGTCAACCTATCTTTACAGTCAGAAAGAAAGGATGAATGAAATTGTCGAGGAAATGTTAGAAAATAATATTATTGAATAATAATCATCTTGGACACACCAGCCCTTCTTGTTAAGAAAAAGAATGGAATATTTAGATTTGTAATCAATTATCAGAAGTTAAACTACACTTGCACACAGGATCCATTTCTGATTCTGTTAGTGTTGGAAAACCTTAATCTAAATAGGAAAGGCAAAATTTTTCAGCACAATGGACACACTTTCTGAATTTTGGCAACTTCCCCGAGTTCCTAAAAGTTGTCCTAAAAGTGCCTTCTCAACATCAAATAGTCATTATCAGTTCCTTCATATACCACTGTTCCTGCATAATAGTCCAGAGACATGGTAGCACACAGCAACTCACATTCTGCATGGCTTAAGAAACAAAATCTGTCTAAAGTATCCAGATGATATATTAACTTTCAGCAAGGATCTTGAGAGTCATCTAGAAAAGTTAGAAATGGTTCTTAAATGATTGGGAGATGCTGGAATCAAGCTGAAACCAAAAAAGTGTCATTTCTTGCAGTGACAAATAAAATTTTTGGAACAAAATCTTGAAGGAAAGTCCTGACTCTTCTAAAATAGAAAGTATAGTCAATTTCCCTAGGCCTAGAAACAATACTGAAGTGCGTTCATTCCTAAGATTGACAGGTTATTACAGGCGACCTATTAACTCTTATGCTAAATTAGCAAAACCTTTCACAACATTATTAAAAAACGATTATCTATTGATGCATCTAAGTATGCTATTGGGACCATTTTATCACAAAAGGATGACAGAGGTGAGCTTCCGATAGCTTATGTGAGCTAATAATTTAGATCACCGGAAATCAATTATAGCACTATCAAAAGAGAGTACTTTGCAATCATTTTGACTGTTAAATATTTTTGGCTTTATTTGTATGGCCATCTGTTTAAAATCCACACAGATAGTAGACCATTACACTTATTGTTAAATGTTAGGGATCCAAGCTTGTAATTCGCACACTGGAATCTGCAGTTACAAGAATATAATTTTAAGATCATCCATAAACTAGAAAAAGCACATACAAATGCATAAGCATTTAGCCAAATTCCAATCAGTTCAATCAATGTGTATCGTTCCATAACTTTACAGTATTAAACAAATCAGAGAACAACAAAAATTAGATTCAAAATGCAAGGACATAATTCAGAAATTGTCTCACTCCAACACATCTGATCAAAGCGACAAGTATGCTGACTAGTTTTTGGATGATAGTGGCATACTTTTACAAACAGAAACGTCAGACTCAAAGAAAATTTGGTATCAATTGGTAGTGTCTAGGTCGTTATTAGGATACACTTTAAATATTTTTCATGATGCGCTGACATCAAAACACCCAGTATAAGAAAAATGCAAAGGAAAATAAAGAGACAATTTTATTGGTTTGACATACATAGAGACATAACAAAATACTACAAAAGTTGCAAACAATTGTTATGTCTGGCAAACTTAAGTAAAAGGGAAGTATTATTGCACTTAGGTTGGTGATGTCTAATAAAGTGAATGGCCACTATAGGAGGTCATAAAGATGATGCAAGGGTGCGTCAACTGTTAAGTGCCCTTAGGGTCGGGTGCACCCTGCAGAGGAGAACGTGTCTTGGCGTCACCGCATTGAGTCACTTTCTCTCATCTTGTCTTCTGTCTGAGTCGGACGCATATCGTCATAGTCTCCTGGGACAATTGTCTTGTATCACCATTGAGAAGAGAATTAAAAACTTTTCACATGTTGTTAAACTGTATGTCTTGACGTTTATTTCCAATATACGATGTAAAGATATATCAGCAATGTTCACTTTGAACACATGGCTCTTGATATTGTTGGGTCTTTACCTGCCACTAGATTAGGTAAAAAATACATTCTCGTTTTTGTGGATCATTTTAGCAGATATGCAGAGTGCATATTCTTGTCTGAGATTTTCACAAAGACAGTCGCTAAAGCTTTTGTGCTGAATATAGTATTGAGGCACTCACTGCCTTAACAACTACTAGATCACAGTACAAATTTCACTTTTAACCTTATCCGCTCCTCTTAAAAAAAAAATAAACATTCCCTAGGGGTCCGAAGAGTTATGAAATATGATACTTGATATTCGATATTTTGCCGTAACTTTTTTACTTTTTAATTTTTTGGCACGAAAAAATTATATTTTGTTGTCCATATACTCTGTCCTGATATCGTTTTTTAATTTTAGTTATAGGACCAAAAGAAAAAAAGAAAAAAAATACGAAAGAATTAGGCCTAATTTGCATATGTAAACAATGCATAATTTTTTCAAATTATTCATAATTTCGGCATCGGATAAAAAAAATGTTGATATATTTACATTCCTGGTGATATTCCACATCTAATAATACCAAATACTTCATAATTCTAAAAAATTTTTCCATTAAACTTAAACAATTTATGATTGAAAAATGATCCGGCAGATTGTAATTTAATACGCGTCCTGACCTCGTATAAACAAACAATCGTATTATCCCTCTCGCGGATGAAATACGGTATTCCACTACACAAATGTTTAAAATAATTGTTTATTAGCCATTTTTGTTCCTATTTTCTTAAAATAATGCCGGATTAATACTTTTTATTTTATAAGAAGTATTAGTACATATGAGAATGTCGACTTTGTTGAAAATTTTGTTATTTTAATAAATATTGCTGTAATTTGTACACGTAGCTATCATCCTGCCATCTGTATGCCAGATTTAGCACTGATTTTTGATAAATTATCGTTTTTATACGTTTTTTACTCAAGATTAGTCTCAGAGCCTTTTAAAAATGGCGGATGGTGAATTATTTCTCTGTATTTCGTCATTCTAAGTCATTAATTTTTCAAAAAATAGTTAAAATATAATAATAACAGCATTTTCAAACAAAGGGGACGATTTATGACGGCTCTCCCTTCCTGAGATAATAAGAACAGCCAAATGGCTTGAGGTCAACAATTGACCTTGGATGGACGTTGTTTGACAGTAAATATGCACCCCTGGTGTACTAGTTACTTGTTTCGACTGCAGATAACACAAAAATAATTGTATTGTTTAAATTTTTGTGTTACATTTAAAATATAACTAATATAAACAAACAATCAGCTGATTTCGAAAAACCGTTAGATATTTCCCGCCAGAATCTAGGACGCCGACTTCCGCGTCGATCGTCAAGTGTGGTATAGGTCGCTTTGTTTCTCTGATAAGTTAAAATTTATAAATTTTTAAATAAAACTAATTTATCGAATTTTATGTGTGAAAAAGCGCTAAAATCGTATTATTTACAAGGGGCCAAACTTTCCCAAATTTTAATTTACTGGATAAAGATATCTGTAAAAAAAAAGTAAGGATAAAATCTGAAGGATATGTGGAACATGATAGAGCAAGTCGGACAAATTCGGACAATCAATTCTTGAATTTTTGGGGGTCGAAAGATCACAATTATATTAATTAATTCGGATTGGGTTCGAATTAAAGGGTTAATTAAAAATTTATTAAAATATCGACGGAAAATCAAATTTTTGAATAATACGATAGAAATATGGAAAATATGATAGAATTTGAGATTTTAACCATTTTTTCTCGATTTACGCAAAAATTACGAAGTTATTAAGTTTTAAATTTTGTCTTGGCTACCAAGTCATTGGAGCGGACGACAGTGCGCACTTGTCTTGGCTACCAAGGCATTGGAGCGGAAAAGGTTAAAGATGTGAGAAGCAGCCAAAAGTTTAGGCATCAAGCAATTTTTAACTATAGCGTATCACCCCATATGTAATGGCATTGTAGAATGCTTGAATAAAACACTGATAGATATGTTGGCACATTATGTGCAGAAAGACCAGACATAACAGGACAAAATGCTCCTATATGTTATGTTTGCATTCAATACCACCATACACTTGACAAATGAAAATCCATTTTATCTCTTGTATGATTGTGATCCAGTTTATCCATTCAATATCATCACTGATCCTAACACTGCCATTTATGATATTGGAGAGAACTTTGTAGCTGAATTAAGACTGATTAAAGGATGTGCATACATTGGTGCAGCTACATTTGCAAATAGCAGCCAATAAGCAAAAATATATCATGACAGTAAGACAAAAGCCATATAAATTTTTGTTTGGTGACTGAGTGCTCTTAAATTATGTTTATATACTTCCAGGAGTAAAACGTAAATTTTACCCAAGGTACAATGGACTTTACCAAATCTTTGAAGAAATGAATCTGGTAAATTTCATAGTAGAGGATATTAAAACAAAAAAATGCATTCTAGTCCACACAAAACTGACTAAAAATCTCTATTGCCAGGATGGGATTTGAATCTCAGGACAGAGTTGAACCATGTTCAAAGTCGCATATTTTAACGAAGATCGATAATACTATTTCTAACTAAACCTAATGGCTAACGATTCTGCAAATTCCAGATTCTGAGCTCAGATCTTTAACTAAACTCTAACCTAAAAATAATTATTTGTGTGAGGAAGTTAACTTTGACCTATCCTATATTTATTTTATTATGCACTCTATTATTTATTTATCGTTATTTTCCTATATGCTAACGTATTATATTTTAGCTTAAAAGTTAACTTACTTGCACCTTCTCCGTCGTAGTTGGCAATCACGTGATACGGAGTCGGAACCCGTATCCGGAAGAGCTATTCTGGTTAATGATGTCATCTTATCTACATAAATTTTACCACTGAAACTGATGTGTGAAAATAAGAATGATCCATATCGGTGTTTTGTTCAATATATAATTGAATTGTAAACATAATGACATGAATGAAATACTCTGTAAACTAATAACTTTGAACTTGTTACGTAAAATTATGTAAATGAGCGAGTGCGGAAGTGTTCGTCACTCGATTTTAAATAACGACGCAGTCGACAAGCCAATTGAGGTGCTGAATTTCCAGACGTAGAATTGACGAAAGTGACAATTGAGTTTCTTGTAAGGATCAACGATTGTTTGAAGTTTGTATCGGAGCTGGAGGTATTAGAATTTAAATAGTATTTAAGGTTTATTCCGTTGTGGAATTTTGATATTTGAATTGGATTAAACAAGTTTTGATGGATACTTGTTTGTTGCTTTATTATAGTTTCAGTAAAGCATTTGCTAACACTTTTGTAAGTGTTTTGAGTCTAATAAATTTATAGTTTTATTATTTATTTAACCTGTTTGGAAGTTTATTCCAATTACTTAGTGTAAGTTCTAACATCGTTTTGATTCGTTTTACTGCTAACACTTAATCGGTACTTCTAATTTAAGTTCCGATTTCTCCACTTTACTGCTAATACTTAATCGGTACTTTTAGTTTAAGTTCTGATTTCCAAGTTTATTCAATTTATTAGTGTAAGTTCTAAACATCGTTTTGTTTGTTTACACTTAATCGGTACTTTTAATGTAAGTTCCGATATTTGGTTTCATTTCATCAGTTAGACGTTATGTTGTTAGATTGTTTTATAGTTACTTAGTGTTAAGTTAGAACTTAGAAAAAGACCTGAGCTCAGGCTGAACTCTGGATTGCAGAGTCGCTAGCCGTTAGGATTAGTTATAATTAGAATTATTGACATTCGTTCTAATCCGTGACTTTGCAATTGCAAAACAACCTAACACAACTAACGTTAACCAGTGAAAACAAAACCGGAAACAGGAAATCGGAACTTATAACTAGAAGTACTGATTAAGGGTTAGATTGTAAACAACAAACGATGTTAGAAACTTATACTAATAATTGGAATAAATTCTCAAACGAGTTAGATAATAAAAAATATATAAATTTATTAGACTCAAAACACTTACAAAAGTGTTAAAAATGCTTTAAATAATAAAGCAACATCAAAATGTTAATAAATGCTTTATTGAAACTATAATAAAGCAACAATCAAAATAAATCAACAAAACTTGTTTAATCCAATTCAAATATTAAAAATCCAATTATTCACAAGAAACAAACCTTAAATATTACTTAAATCTACTACCTCCACCACCGAAACAAACTTCAAGCAAATTGTAGACCTTTTACAAGAATTTCAATGTCACTTAGCCAACCTTATGTTGATATAATACCTCAGTGTGTCATTGGTTGCTTCCATTTTTATACCAGGTTACTTACAATCCCGTGTTGCTTCATTTACATAAATACACGTAACAAGTTTAAATTTATTAGCTTACAGAGTTATTCATTCATGTCATTCTCTTTACAGTTAATTTGTATAGCGAACAAAACATGGATATGGATCATTCTTACATTCACATATCGGATCAGTGGTAAAATTACTTTGATTAGATGATGACGTCATTACCCGGGATAGCTCTTCCGAAGAATGGTTCCCGATTCCGTATCACGTGATTGCTAACTGCGACGGAGAAGGTAGAAGTAAGTTAATTCGTAAACTAAAATATAATATGTTAGATGATAAGAAAATAACGATAAATAATAAAGTGCATAATAAAATAAAATAGGACAGGTCAGTGTTAACTTCCTCAAACATGTAACAATAACAAAAACCTGATTCTCATTTGGAAAGAATTTTTAAGCCAGAGATTGATCCTTGGGACCAACTGAATTTTTCTTCCCTAAATCTTGAACCTAATCTTACGTGCGAGTCTGATGAAACTTCAGGCACTCAGCTGTAAATCTCACACAGTTATGTCTTGAGAAAGAGGGCTTGTGTCAATGATGAACCATGGGTCCAAAATACTTTCACTTGTAACCCATTCCACAAAGGATTAGTACATACATATAATTTCACCTTAATTAGAAGTAATTCAAGCACAAAAAATGAAATACGATGAGAATAGATAGATATAGAATATAAATAAAAGAAAAATTTTGATCTAAAAGAGCAATTAAAAAGAGGAAAAGGAGAAAAATTCTTAGCCATAATTTGCTTAAGTAAACTTTGATTAGGCTTAGTGATCATGTGCTGGTGTGCTATTAGAGATATCTAATCTATATGCAAAGTCGCGAGTTTAATATGAAAATAATTCAAATGATGCTGCTGTAAATTTATTTAGATTATTTTCACAATATTAATAATAATGCTAATACTATGAAAATAAGCCAGATAAATTTGTGAAAATATTCAGCTGTATTTTTATATATAATGCTCTTTTAGAAAATTCATATGACTTCAAATTGAAGACAATAAATAATTACAGTTAGTGAATTGATATTTCAATTGTGTAATAACAAACTTCAATGTTGTCATTTTTTATGCAAGAAAGAGAGTAGTAATTTCTTTCCTTTTTATGAAATGCAATTAAGTAATTCTGTTTTCTTTGAAATATAACAAATATAATTAATTATACATTATATAATATAAAAACTATACATGATTAAAAAAGTTAATATTATTTATCAAAATTAGACTATGCAAATAATATATGAATATTATATACAGTATTTTGTCATAAAAGATGTTAAATAGTTAATTTTTTTAACTAGATTCTCTTCTGCAATAATAAATCAATATATCTGCTACTATTCAAGAAAAATCTGCCATTTAAATATGAAATGCAACATACCAATAAAAAACCAAATTAGAACAAACTTTATATATATGTATATATGTATATATATACAACCTGCTACAATCCGCTAGAAAACAATCTTTCCTTAACATATACTGAAAAAAATTTATGAATAAAAAAGTTTTTCTTCTCTTTCACATTCCCCTATTGAAGAATAAAAACTTATTTTTTTATCCAAGAACTGAACGTTTGTAACGCAAAATATTCAATTGTCGCCAATTAATTCAATTTCAAATCGAAAATAGACTGCATATCGTTCCTCTCACGGCAAACTAGCGAAATTGCATTTATGACTAATTTTAGCAAAATATTTCCTAATGATTGCATTTTATGTGTATTCTGAGTCCCTAGTATGGATTTACAAAAATTAATGAATATGTTTTGTGTTGTAAGAGAATAAACGTAATTTCCTAAATTTGTTAAGTAAAAACCGTGTTGTAGAAGTACCATGTTATATGAGGGTTTCCGCAATTTTCAAATCGTTTTAAAACAAGAAGCCGTATTATAGGAGGAATACCTGTATTTGTATTTATAGATTTGATAAAATTATAACAAAGATTATTGTATTTTCTTAAATTAACAGAGTAGTATCATGTTAAAAATCAGTCTACGCTAAATAAATATTCATCGCTGATATGTAGTATCTACACTTCATCTCTAATTTTGCTTACATTTTTTACATAGAATGATATAACTTATTCTATCTTGATCGCAACTAACAAGGGGAGGTCACAATCTCTGCCCCACCGATTTCGATCTGCTTTAACATACAGGTTGGGGGCTATCGAAAAATAATTCGTGTAAAAGAGCTTAGATCACTACGCCTTTATTTTTAAAAAATCGAGGTCAAATGTCATGAAAACGGATCGATTTTAGACAGATTGCTAAAAAACAAGCAAATTCTATTAATATATTTGAGGTTCACAAACTAATAGTTGTCGAGAAATCGAGGAATTACTAATATAAGCACGCCGCTTATATACCTAAAAAATTGCGACCATTTCGATCAAAGCGGCGGCGTAGGGCTTACCTGCGGAACTGAACGTTGTCAGTTCGAATCTCCCTTACGTACTTTTTTTCCAAGTGAATAAATTAAAATATTACTAACAATAAAACTTCAGGTAAAATCAAATATTTTTTGTCATACTTACGTTTGACAAAATCACTCTTCAATTATTGTTCGATCTCTTTCTGGCTTTAGCTCAATCACTCTCATTCTCATTCTCTTTACGAATAGTATAGTGGATTTGCTACTATCCCAAACGTAAAGAGGGTTCAAGCACAAAGGGATATACAGTCGTTTCCGCTTAATTGGGGCAGCCACTTTTTTGGGCCAAATCTCAAATAATGGAAATTAAACTAATAAATTAATACATAATTTAAACGCTTAATTGGGACAGTAGCAGAAAAGCTCAAAGAACAGAAACCAAACTAATACATAATTTAAATGCTTAATTGGGACAGTAGCAGAAAAGGAATTTAGTAATTTTTGACATATTTTAGGGATTTTCGAAAGTATGCCAACATTAAGTACACTAATATTTGGCAACATTAGAGTGATGCGAATCGGTTTATCTATCGTCGTGCATCTGGCAAGTATGCGTCTGCTAAAGAGTCTACCGTTACTATATACTGTACCTAGCGATATTCATTTACAGTGTCAATTTTAATTCGCTGATATGCCCGATATTCATTTACAGTGTCAATTTTATTTAAATTTTTAAAATCTTTGCCAAGATGTCAAGAAATGATTTTGCGCTTTCAAGTAAAATTGCTTTGCTGGATAAAATTAAAAGCCAGCCATTTAAAATAAAGCTATCGTAGACTCGCTGATATAACTGGTGTACCAAAATCAAAAGGCCGTTGTAGACCACTGGTATAACTGGTATACCAAAATTTATCATAGCGCTTCTCCTACACAGACTTACTGATACAACTGGTGTATCAAAATCAAAAGACTACACTTGACTCGCTGAATAAACCAAAATCTACCATAGTGCGTCTTCTACAAAAAGAAAATCAACTGCGTAAGGAGTGGGCATTACGCTAGTGTACCAATATCAAAAGACAGACTACACTTGATGCATTTTTGCAGAATTAAAATTTGAAATTGTAAAATTTATCATGTAGGCTATGTATTATTTTTTCTTCACTATTTATAGTACAAATTTTTTCTGTATTTTGGTTTAATAAAGCATTAAAATAGGTACCTAATTATTATTTTTTAGCCTACTTATTTCTTTACCTACGTATTACATATTTTATTTTAGAATATATTATTAATTGGGGCAACCGCTTAATTGGGCCAAAATGGATTAGTTCCAACCTGTCCCAATTAAGCGGAATCAACTGTATTACATATCACCCAAAGCACAGTGAATTACGATAATTAGCGAGCGGGTGAGATAAAGCAAGAAAGAGATCGAACAATAATTGAAGAGTGATTTTGTTAAACGTAAGCATGACAAAAAAAAATTTGATTTTACCTGAAGTTTTATTGTTACTAATATTTTAATTTATTCACTTGAAAAAAGTATGTAAGGGAGATTCGAACTCACAAAGTTCAGTTCCGCAAATAAGCGCCTTAAGCGCTACGCCGCCTGTTTGATTGAAATAACTGCAATTTTTTATATATATAAACGGTGTGCTTAAATCAGTAATTCCTCGACTTCTCGAAAACTATTATTTTGTGAAGCTCATATATATATTAATAAAATTTGTTTATTTTTTAGCAATCTATCGATTCCCCTACGTCTAAAACCGATCCGTCGTCATGACATTTGACCTCGATTTTTTTAAAAACGAAGGCGTAGTGACCTAAACTTTTACACGAGTTATTTTTCGATGGTCCCCCTTCCTGTATGTTAAAGCCGATCGAAATCAGTGGGACGGAGATTGTGGATTCCCCTTGTAAGTATATCAACATGTCATACTGTGAAGTATCTACTCTTTTTTTATATTAGAACTATTGATAATAATTTCTTGAAGTATGTTTTTCTTATATAAAATGCTAACTCAGCAATTATCAAATAATTATGATAATTAAATTTCCTTTCAAAAATGATTTACATAGATATCTCAAAATATATGACGGCATAATTTATTTGCAAAAATTTAAAAGATATCAACTTTTGTTCCACTTGAAATTGCATTGGATAGTTATTTCTTTATCTTTCGAAACGAGAAAATGTTAAATTTGATTGATATTAGATTTCAATCATTATATTCGAATATTTTGATTTTTACAACAGTTATCCATAATTTATTCGCTTGAAAAATTAACTGCATTAAACAATGACCTACAAGTAGGAATTTGAGAGATATTTCAACCAACATATAAACCATTTATCACTATTGGAAAGAAGAAAAATGATTCAGTTCTTGGAAAGGATCGTGATTTATCCTATGAATAAACATTGAACAAGACCATATATTAAATTGATGTCATTTTAAATTCAAATAAAGTGTAAGTAATTTACTCCATTAGAGTTTCTGATTAAGCATTTAATCCAATTTATTCGATTAAATCGTTTTTAAATTTATGCACATATTTAACTTTATTATTATTATTATTATTATTCACCTCATAATTATACTAATAGCGTTACTGAATACAACAGTAGCTCTTAAGCCATTTCAATGGATGACATACAAGAAATTTATAAAAATAGAATTTTTACGATATCAGCTTTTAAGAAAATCAATAAAGAAAATTTGTTCACAGTATGTATTATACTCTACAATATATAATTTTCTTCTTCTAGTTCAGATATGTGCTATTAATAATTTTATAAAACATGAGAACTTTCTACTTTAAATGAAGTTAATCATATACTCTTTTCGAGAATGAAGAGTACTTTTTTTAAAATTAAACCCAAAGCACTAAAGTTTCAATTTTAATTATACTTTCATTCACTACCTTAAAAATGATTAAAATTTTGTGAAATATTGTTTAATATATAAGTTAATATCGCTGTTTCAATTTTCTTTTAAAAAAAACTCCTTACGAGTAATCAATAAAGTATTTAAAATATTACATATTTTAAACTCTCGCATAAATTTCAACTTTTAATTTTACTATACAGTTAATATTTGTGGTTAAAGGAAGGTTGATGACTGATGCGTTAAACATGCTGTTTGACATGATTCAGTTGATGTATTGAGATAATTTAACGTATGAGAAGAAAGCGAAAAAATAAAAAGCAAAGAAAAATCAGATAATCAAATAAAAAAAGATCAAAAATAACATTTTCAGCTGCGACTTCAAAACTGTTTATCATGAGCATTAGAATTGTTATTTTAATAATAAAAGTCTTTTGAGTTGACAATTTTTATCGGTTAATTTTTAAATTATTATGCAATTAATATTTTGCTGGAATAATTTTATAAATTTAAAAGAATAGCTATTTTTTAAAAAAGAACAATATTGTAGAATTTAATTTATTATGTGACAAAAAGAAATTGGAAACGGTATTGCCGAAAGATTATTTGGAAGAGAAAATTTTGATTAGAAAATAAAACTTAAATTATTAAAGAAAGAAATTCCGGTAGAACTTTTCAGATTGAAGTAAAATTTTGTCGCAGAAATAAACTTTAACTATGATAACAAGAAATTCTCATTGAAAAGAAACCATAAAACAGAAACTAGTCGTTCAATCTATCTCGCAAATGTAAAGAAAAAAAAAGAAAAGAAAAATCGAAAAATTTTAAAAATTTCTGTTTAATAAACGAAAATTTAAATATTTTAGAAATAAAATTGTAAAAATTGACTTTTAGTCAATGAAAATATCAGTGCTTAAAAATGGAAATCAAGTTCTTGTAGTTCGGTTTTCGGTACGAATAATTTTTACTGTGCAGAAAGAACTTGGACTAATGCAGAATAGCGATAGCAGTTTTCCTTGTGAAATCAAATGCAGAAAAACATTTTAAAGTTATTTTACTTACTTATATTTTTATAAAAGTAATCGTATATAAAAATATTATAAAATAATAATAACCGATAATATAAAATTATCGAAAATAAAAATGATAAAACCACTGAATGTTAAGTCACAAGACTATAAAGAATTTTTTAAGCCGTTTATCTTTTAAAAATCAATTTTATTATTTAAAAAAAAACGTAAAAATTATCATGAAAAATTAATTACTCAATAATCTTTCAAAATATGTTTCTATTGCGAGAATGATTGATAATGATAATTTTAGCTAATCTTTATGTGAAACTTTAATTAATTTAAATGAACAATTTATCATATTGAGTGATATTTTAAAACAGAAAAAAAAATGAAATCTTTATGGTGCGTATAGATTTGAACTATTGAACATGATTTAATAATCTCTTTGCGGATTAACGAAAAGATAAATTTTAAACATATTTTATACACAATATAATTTATCAGAATCGATTAAACATTATTTTAATTAGGAAAGAAACCATGATTTATCTTACTTTTATGCTTATCTTTAAATTTCGGTTTAAAGATAAGCATAAAAGCAAGATATTTTGACTTTTTCAAACAGCGATCGATAATTGTTATTTTAACTTAAAAATTAAAAAAAAAATTCAAATTTGTCTAATCATAATCACTATTGATTTTTAATTATAAAACTTTCTTAATCCACAATTCATCTTTTAATTTATTATAGATGAAATATATAAAACATATTTATCTAACTCGAGTAGTGGTATATAAATTGTCACTCGTTCTATATTTCAAATGCCAAAAACTACAAAAATAATTTAATTATTAATGCATCAAATCGCTTTGATTTATCGTTATTTGTCTTTATGCCTCATTCAATATTTATTTTTAGTTTCTTTTCTTAATACTCGTTATCTATAACTGTCTCTATCCTTTTGTATTTATTCTTACATTGTTTAACAGTGTTTATAAAACTTGACTATGAAATATTTATACATAAAACTAGCCGATTTACAAAAATAAATAATGAAAAATATTTATCTAAACGGCATTTCGATGTCAATATTTTGGTTACCGGTAGATTGACG
Source organism: Olivierus martensii (assembly GCA_000484575.1). Lineage (NCBI taxonomy): Eukaryota > Metazoa > Arthropoda > Arachnida > Scorpiones > Buthidae > Olivierus > Olivierus martensii. The sequence continues at coordinate 48,438 of AYEL01081047.1, forward strand.
AAACGAAATTCGAAAATTAAAAAAAAAAATAAATTTATTAATAATATATTTTTTATTATTAAAAGATAGTCATATTACTGTTTTATTAATCATTTTTTTTAATTAAAAACTTTTTTGTTCGTGATGGAAACGCCCTTAAGGTTTTCATCCATCTTAACCAACGTGCAAAGGAAAATATTCCTGACTATCTTTCCCGTTTGGAGCTCCAATTTAGAAAGGTTATTAAGAGCGACCCACATCTTCGTGAGAAACGTGAGGAGATGCTCCATCTTCAGTTTATTCGTGGATTAATTAAACCCTAAAGAGAAATGTTATTAGAGCAAGAACCTTAAGTCTCGAGGAGGCTGTTAAAATTGCCGAAAATGAATTTTTCCTTGAGATGGAATGTGGAAATGGCGAGCTTGAAATCCATAAAATTTCTGAACAAATTGTGAGTACCGAAATTCAGAATGTTACCGGCTCATCTAAGAATGATATGATTGACATGGGGAATGAACTAATCGAACTTAAGAAACAAATATGTGAACTTACGAAACAGATGAGCGAGTTGAGAAGCGAGTTTAGGAAAGGTAATGAGACGATAGACTATGAAACGCGAAGATCGAAATTTCGGGGGAGCTTCGATAACCCAAGACAGAAATTTAATGATCGTCCTTATCCTAACAAAGGAAATTTAAACGAGTAGGCAGCAACCTTATAGGCCAGCAAGGTTCGCTGAAAATTGAAAGTCTGGCTGGAATAATTTCTAGTAAAAATGGTCTCCCACTTAAAGGGATACGTTTTGGGAATAATGAAATTTATGCGTTGTTAGACACCGGAGCCCAATGTTCGGTAATTAATAAGAATTTCCAAGGAAACATTCTTCATAACCAATTTAAGGTAAAAAGGACCAATGCTAAAATTAAGGGAATAGGAACTAATTCTATTGAGTGTAACGAATTCATAACTATTGATATCTGTGGGATTGAAAGTGATCTTCGTATGATTCCTTTCCATGGTGGATCTGATTATGACGCTATTTTTGGTATAGATATTCTGAATAAACATCCTCAGTTCATAAGTGATATTAATGATTTTTTTGTTAATAATAAATCTGTCTTAGATGAGACATATAGGTACGACCCCTTTTTATCTAATATTTATGAGATTTTAAATGCTACCGAAAATATCGATCTAACTCATCTTAAGGACAACCATCGGGAACAATTTAGCAAGATTTTAAAGGAGAATCATACGTGGTTTGGTAATGATATAAGCGACGTCAAAGGAACTGATTCCTTTCATCATGACATCGAACTCACTACTAACGTCCCAATCTATACCAAACAGTACCGTATTCCGCAAATTTATCTCCCCAAACTTAAGGTACTAATAAATGAATATTTTAATGCAGGAATCATAGAAAAGAGCAACCGTGAATACAATTCTCCCATTTATGTGGTTCCTAAGGACAATGGTGATTTAAGATTCACTCTTGATTTAAGAAAGATAAACGAAGTCACCATCCCACAACCATTCCCAATGGTCTGCATCGATGAAATTTTTTCTAAAATGAATGGCAGTACCATCTTTTCTGTGATCGACATGCATTCTGGGTACTTCCAGATTCCTATAATAAAACAGTGTCGCAAATATTTTGCTTTTTCTACTCCGTGGGGTCGTTATCAATTGTGCCGAATGGCACAAGGGGGAAAGAATAGCGGCCGGTTCTTCCAGAAAATCATGACTGAGGTCCTTGGAGATTTTATTGGAAACCATTGTTTCGTATTCCAGGATGACATTGTAATATTTTCGAAAACCTTTGATCAACATATTGATGCTGTAAATAAGATCCTACAACGCTTATCTTCTTAATTGGTTTTAGAATGAACCTATAAGTGTAAATTTCTTGTCAGACAAGTTAAATACCTTGGACACACAATTAGTGATAGGGGCATTAGTCCCGATCAAGGAAACATTGAGGGAATAATGGCCATCAATCGTCCAAGATCTATTAAGGATGTTAGGAGCTTTCTGGGAGTGATAAATTTCTATCGACCATTCTTGCCTAAATTTGCTGAAGTCGCTCTTCCACTCACTGATCTCACAAAGGCTAATAGAAAATTCCTATGGGATATTAAGTGTGAGGAGAGTTTTAATCGTCTGAAATCTATGATAACCAGTCCTCCTGTTTTGTGCTATCCTGACTTTTCCAAACCGTTTTATTTATACACCGATGCCTCAGATCATTCCATTGGAGCCGCCCTTCATCAAACTACTAATGGCCACAGAGCTCCAATTGGTTATTTTTCCAAGCGTCTTTCTGGAAGCATGCTTAACTATTCTACCATTGAGAAGGAATGCCTTGCCATTGTACTGGCTCTCAGACATTTTAGGTACATTATACTTGGCCGACCTTTACACATCCTTTCTAACCACAAACCTCTCGTCTTCCTATATAAAATGGACAACCATAATCGGCGCTTAATGCGTTGGGCCATAGAGGTGGCTGAATATGACATTAAGATCAGCCATATAAAAGGAAATGAGAACATAGTAGCCGATTTTTTGTCTAGGAACAGTGACTTAACAATTGATGTTAACGAATTAAAGTTAAATTCTATCGAGTCCTTTGATAGTGAGTTTAAGTCCCAAATAAAAACCTCAATTGATGGTGACGTGTTCTTTGGTCCTATAAAGAGAGCCCTCATCAACGAACCTAGGGAGGGAGACAATGTTCGCATGTCCCTTAGTGATTTCGAAATCAAGGATGGAATATTATTAATACACGATTGGGATAAGAGATCGTTAAAACCATTAAGAAATCAAAGATGGAATATTATTAATACACGATTGGGATAAGAGATCGTTAAAACCATTAAGGATTTGTGTCGGTGAAGAGATGATCAATAAAATCATTGAAACTCACCATTGTGACAAGTTAGCTGGTCATAGGTGTGCCAATAAGACCATCTCTCTGATGAGAAATAAAGTTTTTTTTCCTAACCTGGCTTCTAGAACTGCTAATTTCATCAAACATTGCTTCGTTTGCCAAAAATACAACATTGGTATTGGTGAGGCCCCCTTTCAAGCTCATAGCATTCCTAAAGGCTTGTTTATAGTCCGACGTGGCGGAGACGCTCGTCGGCGACGTCGAGGTTAGAAACAATTTATAGGTTTATACTCCGATGTCATCCCTAACACAGTGAAACCGGCGCGAAGTTGATAACCTAGAACTCGTTCTAGGTTTCAACGTTATGGTTATACCATGATGCTTTGCGATCTGATATAAAATGGCGGAACGTTCAAATAGCAATGTTGAACTTTTTATTGAAGCAATTAAGCATTATCCTTGTTTATGTAACACTAAATTTTTCGAATATAGAGACAACACACGGAAAGAAAACGCCTGGAAAGAGATTCAAAACAAATGTGGCTTCTCAACAGGTGAATAAAATATTTTATATTAATATGTAGTTTTTTAAACATATTAATAAATAATTGTCTAAATTTATTGTCACCTTTCTATAAAATTTTTTTACATATTTTACAAACCATAAAATAGTTTCGCAAAGTTTAAATCTTATATTAAAATGATTGCGAGGAATTAATTAATTAAAGTTTGCATTTGTATTTAATTTTGATATTCCTTATGTTACTGTCAAATATATCTGAAACTATTTAAGCAAATGATTCTAAAAATAAAGGATATAGCTGGAACAATGCAAGAATTTCCTGGAATATCCTCAAAATATATGCATGTCAATGAGGCTGTTATTTATCATAATTCATGTCAAGGTGCTTGTCTTTCTGATCGTTCAAAAAACTGTGTACCATGCAAGTATTTAAGAAAAACATTACTGAGTCAAAGAGCACGATTTGGAAAATCAAATAATGGTGGCTCGCATGCAACCCTGATAAAGAAAACTTCTAAAGTAAAGACCAAAGGAAAACAAGTTCAACGACTGAAAAGAAAGATAAATGTGTTAAGCCGTACTGTAGCTGCTAGTAAGGAAGCCACTGCTCAAATAGAAGAAGAATCACTTCAGGCAAAAATAAAAGACCTTCCACCAAAACAGAAAATTTGCATCATGCAGTGCTTTAAAGCAGCAGGTCGAATGTCAACAAAAGGGATGAGATATGATAATGAATGGATACTTGAGTGTATTGTGATGCGCATGAAAAGCCCAAGATTGTATGATCACATACAAAAAAACAAGATCATTACTCTCCCAAGTGCAAGCTGTATTAAAAAGTATCTGAGGTCCTACAAAAGTGGTTTTGGCTTCAATGCAAAAACTTTTGATATATTAAAAGAGAAAACAAAGGAATTAGATGAATTTTCACGCCATGGAGGAATATTAATTGATGAATTGAAATTGTCAGAGCATTTGGATGTGAATACTTATACAGGAGAGGTGAATGGCTTTGTAGATTTTGGGGAGAAATTTACTGAACTTTTTAATAATAAAAATGAAGCCAATGTGAAAAGTGACCATGGCCTAGTCATATTATTTCAGCCATTTATTGGCAATTGGAGTCAAATTTTAGGGGATTTTTGCACTAAGAGTAATGTTTCTGGAGAGATGATATCAAAACTCTTGTTGGAAGCCGTAATTTTAGCTGAAACATCAGGACTGTATGTAGATTTTTCTACATGTGATGGTGCTCAATGGAATCGTTGCATGTGGAAAATTTTTGGCATTGGTGCAAAACCAGCTGGAGACATTATCTGTAAGGTGATACATCCTACTGATTGTAGCAGGTCCCTTTACTTTATTTCTGACTTCCCACATCTTATAAAATGTTTGAGGAATACTCTAGTAAAGTATGGTGAATTTATAATTCCTGAAGGAAAAGTTATTACTGAGCAAATTGCAGCTGCTTGGAAATTTGATAGGGATAATGTGACCTTGCAATGTATGCCAAGTATGACCAAGGCACATCTATATCCTAACTCTTGAGAAAATGAAAGTAAACTATGCATTCTTTTTATTTGGTCCTCAGCCTTTGAAAGGTATTTCTCTGTACAAAACAAAGATTGAAAGGGAGTATGGTGATACTAGTGCTACTTTATTGTTCCTTGATAAAATTGGAAACTTAATAAATATAATGACATCACATATCCCTGCAAATGCACTTAGATATGAATCAAAAAGATACTGGGAGTTAAAAGAATTTTTGGATTATTTGAATAAATGGGAACTGCATGTAGGACCAAAGAAAAATGGCATTCTTAGTCAGAGTACTGCACTTGGTCTTCCAGTAACAATAAAAAGTACACTGTGTCTAGTTGAATATCTTAAAACAAAGGTTGGTTATGACTATATGTTAACAAGCAGATTATCCCAAGATGCAATTGAAAACTTATTTGGTATTGTACGGCAATCGAGTGGGACAAATGACCATCCAACACCAGCTCAGTTCCTAAATATAATAAATTGTCTAAGCTTTTATAATTTAGCCAAGTCTCCAAATTATGGAAATGTGTCAGCTGCAGTAATTAATTCTCTAGTTAATAGTTCTGATATTCAGAATGTATCAGTAAAAGATGCAAAAAACGAAGTTCAGTCTAAAATTGACCAGCTAATAGAAATTGGAAACTTAACTGAAGCTCACTCACTGCTAGGTGACAGAACTTTTAATGAAAACATAACTTATATAACAAAACATAGTGATATGCGATTGATTTATTACATTTCTGGTTATGTAGGTAGAAAGTGCATTAAGAAATCAGGATGTGAAAACTGTTGTAAAGAATTATTAGTAAATGCAGAGTCTGAAAAAAACAATGAAGTCGCAGCTTTTACACTCAACTTTGATAAAGGGCGATTATTGTATCCATCTACATCACTGTTTAATTTAGTTTTTACATTAGAAGAAGCAGTCACTTCCACTCTAAGTATGGGAATTCATCGTGATAGCTTTACTGATATAATGCAATGCCTTGAAAGAAACCCAATGAGTTTTGTAGGCTGTTTAGAACATAAAAAAGTAATGACTAGCTGTATTGTGAAATTTTATTTAATAACCAGACTTCACTTCCATGCTAGATCAATAAACAAACAAAATGAACTGGAAAGAGATAAGAGAAATTCTCTGAAATTATGTCGTCGAAAATGACAATATGTAATAATATGAAAAACATTTACATTGTACACATTTTGTTTTCATTTATTCTCTCTACAAATTTGTATTCGTTATTGTTCAGGATTTACCTTTGGAGACATTTGCAAAACATTTTGTTTTCATTTATTCTCTCTACAAATTTGTATTCCTTATTTTTCAGGATTTACCTTTGGAGACATTTGCACATAATAAATACTGTCCAGCCCTAGTTTTCCAATTTATTTATTTTATACAGTAGTTTAAAATGCATTTTGATGGTTGTTTGTCTCTTCTTCAGTTAAATACATGATTCCCTAAATTTTTTAATGTTGCAATTTACATTAAAAAAAGTTGAGATATAATTAATATAATTATAAACTTGTTATAATAGCTGTTACATTGATTGATTGATTAGCACATACATTGTCTTTAAAATTATTTTTTGTTTTTTCAAATATTTCTTTAATACAATTACATTTGACAAAAATTTTGGTGATGTAAGGCATCACCAAAATTTTTCCTTATCATTATATCATTTATTTTTATTTTCAGAATCAAACCATTTATTTAATAATTGTATCACTGTACGATAACGAGGCTAACTCAACGTGAGAAAAGTTTAACGCGTTAAGGCCGGTTTACACCAAGCGCAAGCGTTAACGTTTGCGCGCGCTTTCGTCATAGCTCCGCCCCTTTTGTGCCGTGTGGCTGTTCATATCTAGCGTTAATACGCCGCCCGCAAAGTGAACGGCGAGCCCGGAAGCGTGTGCGCCGTGAGACTTCAACTATGTTTAAGTTTTAGACCAACGCCGGCGTTGGACATGCGCACTGCTAATTTAGAATTACAAATGGAGGAAGAAAGAATAGATGAAGTTCTTATAAGAGATATTATATTAAAGGAAAATACTTGGCGGGAAATAGGAGAAATTTGCGAAAGAACAGGTATGCTTATTAAATTC
>AYEL01081048.1:0-32381 GCA_000484575.1 Olivierus martensii
TAGTTCCTATATCCTTTTGAGATTCAATTTAATTGCTAAGGAACAGTAGCTGCAATAATTAAAATTCGACATTTCTTTTCCTCCATTTCCTTTCGACAAAATATAGATGCATCATGGGAAAATAGCGAAACGCCGAACGTTTTAAGAGAACAGATCGGCGCTTTCCTTCGGCGTTTGGTGACGTCATGTTTTGCGGCGCAGATTTCTACGCTGAGCAAAAATATTTGCGGCGTTAAGGCTTGCGCTTGGTGTAAACCGGCCTTTAGACTTTTTGAATGCGCCCCTGGATTACAGCGTCGTCAAAACATAAACAGCGCCTCCAGAAAACAATGGCGCGACAACGCGTTAAATTTAAAAATGCGCTCTGATATTCATGGCAGAAATTTGATGGAACCGGGTTATTGAATGCCGGATTTTTGATAGTCAACCTGTATTAACAAAAATTCAAATTAAATGAATTGTAGATTTCTAATGCCTAAAAAATATTTGAGAATTTCCTAAATGCATTATGCTAAAAAAAATGTAGCATAACCATCGATGAGCACAGCGCCGACTCAAGAGTTTTTGGCGCCCCTAAATAAAAAAATAAAATATGTGGCCTTATCAATAATATAGTATACTATCAAATAGTCTTCAACTTTTGGCACCCCCAAGAGTTTTTGGCGCCCCTAAATAAAAAAAATAAAATATGTGGCCTTATCAATAATATATATACTATCAAATAGTCTTCAACTTTTGGCGCTCTAGGCGGATGCTTAGTCTGCCTATCGCTAGGGCCGGCCCTGGATAAGCATAGGTTTTTACATACTTCTCTATAGGAGCATAGAGTGACTTTACTCAGTAAGGGTACTAAGTGGCGCACAGTGGTCACTTTTGTCGATCTAGGTGAACGAAAGTCAAAAATCCAACTAGATATTTTAAACTTTTTAGTTGTATAAAAATAAACGTTAATTCATGGGAGTATAAAATCTAAAAATATTTAATTTAAACAGTGAATGGGGAGTAGTTGGTAGGGCTGTAAAGAACACGTTTCTGCGGGTCTAGATATTCTTGCAATCATAGCGAATCGTTGTCTCCTTCACTTTAATAAGTAATTTTATGTTGAATATTAATTTTTTCTCTGTTGTATGGATCCTATAAATATAAGTAAGCAAGCAATTTGCAGTGTAAAAAATTATTTGCGTGATAAATCAAACATTAATATGAAAACTGACGCAGTTTTGAATTCTGTTCTTGTATGGATCCTATAAATATAAGTAAGCAAGCAATTTGCTGTGTAAAAAATTATTTGCGTGATAAATCAAACATTAATATGAAAACTGACGCAGTTTTGAACTTTTTGATGCAAAGAAGTGATTTCTTGGAGTATAAGGAGGATACTAAATAGGCCTATTAAATTAAAAAAAACGATTAAAAACTTTTGCAGTCAATTAATGTTGAAACGGAAAAAATGCCATTGTATTAAGTTGTTTCTCTCTATAAATGAGAAATGGCTGGGCCAGAAGATTGTTTTCGAGGGATTTCAATTCAAAGAAACTCCATCACCATCTGGAAGATCAGAAAAATTATTTGCTAGCTGTAGTGATACGGTCAAACGGAGGAAAGTTCGTCCACTCCTGCAAATGTTTACAAAAAATGAACTGATATAGACGTCAAGAACGAGTGTTACGCGAAGTTAAAAAAGAGATGCAGCTTATATAGTTAAGTGAGTATCTAGTTTTCTTCTAGTGAAACGGAGGAAAGTTCGTCCGCTCCTGCAAATGTTTACAAAAAATGAACTGATATAGGAGTCAAGAACCAGTGTTTCGCGAAGTTAAAAAAGAGATGCAGCTTATATAGTTAAGTGAGTATCTAGTTTTCTTCTAAAAGAACCTCAGAAATAAAAAAACCTGTGTTACACTTTACAGCAACAATCCACAAAAATTACAGTGAAACAGCTCTTGCTTTGTATATAAACACAACACTGACCAAAAAATAATACATTGCTGTACAACAAATGAGTAAATCTCATGATGCAAACAATTACCCAAACTATAATGCATTGTTGCTTGTCAAAAGCAATGTTATCCATGCAGGACATAGGAAAGACGTAACAATTAAGTGAAATTCAGCCGAAGTTAAACTCCAGTCGTTAGTGGAACGTATAGTCCGAAGACTACCTTTCTTTCAAAATGAAGTACTTGAACACATCGCTGATAGCGGTAGTAGGCCCTACTATCAGAAGAATAAATATTTATTTATTTGTACCTTCAAATAAATATCAAAAGCAAATATATGAGTAATGCTTTGTAAAATTCAGTTTTGGTTTTATTTCAGTTATTCTTCAGCAATATATCCCTAAACATGTACAAATTATTCTTTTAAATTAGTCTTCTATCCTTTCGTAAAGTTTTCCAAGCATTCACTTTATGTTTTTTCAAATAAAATTAATTTCGCTCGCCCAAATCGGCAAAAATAACCGCTGTGTGGCGGAGCGAAACAAGCCCTTCCACAGGCTGCCCACCCCTGCGGAGGGGTCAGCCGGATTGTGGAGGACTGGGATCGACGGGTCGGGCCCGGACCCCATGATAAATATTTTCAAGGGGCCCGAGACTCGAACCCGGGTCCTCCAGAGTGGAAAGCCGAAACGTTTTGAGTCCTCACGCGGAATCCGCGTGAGAATAGGATCAACTAGATAGGCAGAGGCTCGAACCCGGGTCCTCCAGAGTGGAAAGCCGAAGCGTTTCCACTTGGACCGGGCCCGGACCCCATGATAAATATTTTCAAGGGGTGGGACCCGGGTCCTCCAGAGTGGAAAGCTGAAGCGTTTCTACGCGGCCAATCCGGCCTACTCGAACCCGGGTCCTCCAGAGTGGAAAGCCGAAGCGTTTCCACGCGACCAATCCGCCAAGTAATGTTTGGATTTCAGATCCATATGCGAGTACTGGTAATATAATCCGGCCGACCACTCCAGAGTGGAAAGCCGAAGCGTTTCCACGCGGCCAATCCGGCCGACGACCCACGATAAATATTTTCAAGGGGTGGGACCCGAGACTCGAACCCGGGTCCTCAGAGTGGAAAGCCGAAGCGTTTCCACGCGGCCAATCCGGCCGACTCAACCTTGGGATATGGACCCGAGACTCGAACCCGGGTCCTCCAGAGTGGAAAGCCGAAACGTTTTGAGTCCTCACGCGGAATCCGCGTGAGAATAGGATCAACTAGATAGGCTGGACCGGGCCCGGACCCCATGATAAATATTTTCAAGGGGTGGGACCCGGGTCCTCCAGAGTGGAAAGCTGAAGCGTTTCTACGCGGCCAATCCGGCCTAGGGGATCGACGGGCTGGGCCCGGACCCCATGATAAATATTTTCAAGGAGTGGGACCCGAGATTCGAACCCGGGTCCTCCAGAGTGGAAAGCCGAAGCGTTTCCACGTAGCCAATCCACTGGGTCCTCCAGAGTGTAAAGCCGAAGTTTCCATGCGGCCAATCCGGCCGATCCCTCTTTTGGGTTAGTAAAAACCCGTTTAACGCGGTTTTTCAAGGGGTGGGACCCGAGACTCGAACCCGGGTCCTCCAGAGTGAAGATCCGAGACTCGAACCCGGGTCCTCCAGAGTGGAAAGCCGAAGCGTGGATGAGACCCGAGACTCGAACCCGGGTCTTCCAGAGTGGAAAGCCGAAGCGTTGAGATACTATAGAACCCGAGACTCGAACCTGGGTCCTCCAGAGTGGAAAGCCGAAGCGTTTCCACACGGCCAATCCGGCCGACGAACTTCAATATTTGATTGTGTTTTGTACACTTAGACTCGAACCCGGGTCCTCCAGAGTGGAAAGCCGAAGCGTTTCCACGCCTCGAACCCGGGTCCTCCAGAGTGGAAAGCCGAAGCGTTTCCACGCGACCAATCCGGGGGTTAGTTTGGTTAAGCTGCCATATCCTCATGGAATATTCTGTATCTGGCGGCGGCCACTTATAGAGCCCATCGCAGGCTGGCCAACACCCATGATGGGGTCAATCCGGATGGTTGAAGGATGGGGTTCAGCGATCGGGCCCGGACCCCTCCTGAAAATCTGGAGGTGTGGGACTCGGATCCTCCCGGGTAGTAAGTTACAACTTTACCACGCGGCCAATGGATAAGCGTAACTTAGCCAAATTGGAGAGTGGAATATTATTGGAAGTTATGAAATATATCGGTCATTTTGATTCTAAGTGCACTTAATAAATTATTTGCTAATATGATTTACTGTTTATTTTGATGTAACAGTAAATGAATAACTTTTAACAATGGTTAATTTATTGATTGGTTATACTGACGAATCACATGCTGGAATATTTGACAGGAGTCATTTCAGACTCACAATGGACTGGCCAATAGCAACGATGGGGTCAACCTGAAGGTTCTTTTTAACACCATTTTCCAATCTTATCGACCGGATGGCCTTGTCATAAAACAGTTACTTATCACCTAGTCGAATTCAATTATGGATCCAACACTTCCAGTCAGTATCGGCTCTAGGGGTCCCGGCGCCCCGATGCAGCTTTCTTGTAACATCTACTCAGTGCCCATACAATATTGAGAAAATAATAATTTTGGCGACTTCCTTCCAAAGGTGTCCCGATGCACGCATCGTCGGTGCGGCTCGTAACTTAAAATCGTGGGGTGCTGCAAACTTTCGAAATATGCATATACACTGTAAATACAGTGTATATCTAACACCCATGATGGGGTCAATCCGGATGGTTGAAGGATGGGGTTCAACGATCGGGCCCGGACCCCTCCTGAAAATCTGGAGGTGTGGGACTCGGATCCTCCCGGGTAGTAAGTTACAACTTTACCACGCGGCCAATGGATAAGCGTAACTTAGCCAAATTGGAGAGTGGAATATTATTGGAAGTTATGAAATATATCGGTCATTTTGATTCTAAGTGCACTTAATAAATTATTTGCTAATATGATTTACTGTTTATTTTGATGTAACAGTAAATGAATAACTTTTAACAATGGTTAATTTATTGATTGGTTATACTGACGAATCACATGCTGAAATATTTGACAGCAGTCATTTCAGACCCACAATGGACTGGCCAATAGCGACGATGGGGTCAACCTGAAGATTCTTTTTAACACCATTTTCCAATCTTATCGACCGGATGGCCACGTCATAAAACAGTTACTTATCACCTAGTGGAATTCAATTATGGATCCAACACTTCCAGTCAGTATCGGCTCTAGGGGTCCCGGCGCCCCTGAATATTTGACAGGAGTCATTTCAGACTCACAATGGACTGGCCAATAGCAACGATGGGGTCAACCTGAAGGTTCTTTTTAACACCATTTTCCAATCTTATCGACCGGATGGCCTTGTCATAAAACAGTTACTTATCACCTAGTCGAATTCAATTATGGATCCAACACTTCCAGTCAGTATCGGCTCTAGGGGTCCCGGCGCCCCGATGCAGCTTTCTTGTAACATCTACTCAGTGCCCATACAATATTGAGAAAATAATAATTTTGGCGACTTCCTTCCAAAGGTGTCCCGATGCGTGCATCGTCTGCAGTGCGGCTCGTAACTTGAAATCGTGGGGTGCTGCAAACTTTCGAAATATGCATATACACTGTAAATACAGTGTATATATATATTTGGATAAAATATCAAAATTATGGCAAAAAATAAAAATGAAAAAATATTGTTTATTGTCGTTAAAATTATACAGTTTAGTATAATTCATAATTGTAATTGTTTAATTGCAATGTCCAAATATTTAAAGAAACTGTGAATAACACGATATGCACTATCAACAGGCTACTTCTTGCACAAACTGCATATAAACAACAGTGGAATTGCACGACAGACAGTGCCGCTTTATGCTAATAGCTCGCATCCACGCATGCCGCTATGACGTGAATATGCTTTCGCGAATAGCAATACGGCTCTCTATAAACACAGTGCCGCTAGCGTCCTTCGTTCTTCCTACAATATAGATTTTTATTATTTTTAATACAAAATAAGAGAATTATAGAGGATTGCTGATGATAAAATTAAATGTTACAAGAAAATATAAATAAATTAATAAATATATCTATATATCGAGAAAAATTGGAGGTGCTGCAGTTCCGCAGTGCCTATGCACGAGCCGCCCCTGATCGTCTGCTTGCCGGGTTAAGCCTGCCAAGGTAGAAGGAATTAAGATGGATTCATACTACGAGCGACTCGACCGACTTGAACGATTCTACGTCGTTTCCATAGCAACAATAGTCGGCGGTGTAATGTGATTGGTCTGGCTCGAATTGGTCCATTGATGTAATCGCTCAAGTCGGTCGAGTCGCTCATTGTGTGAACCCACCTTCACTTGTAGAAAGGTTCCGCCATTCGGACTTAAACGTCACTTCCTTTAAATGGTCGCAAAACATCATGGTTTTGACGTCACCAGCCGCAATCGTCTGCTTTTTGTAAATTAAAAATGCCGCAATGTGCAGTTTACAATTGCTAAAATTCGGATAAATATGCAAAAGGAACAGAAAAAATTGTGTGAACCCACCTTTACTTGTAGAAAGGTTCCGCCATTCGGGCTTAAACGTCACTTCCTTTAAAATAATGGTCGCAAAGCATCATGGTTTTGACTTCACCAGCCGCAATCGTCTGCTTTTTGTAAATTAAAAATACCGCAATGTGCAGTTTACAATTGCTAAAATTCGGATAAATATGCAAAAGGAACAGAAAATCTTTAAAAAACGTTTTTTTAAATTTCCAAAAGATAGAAAGCAGAGAAATGTTTGGAAGATATTCTGTAAAAGAAACTTTAAAAAACGTTTTTTTTTTTTAAATTTCCAAAAGATAGAAAGCAGAGAAATGTTTGGAAGATATTCTGTAAAAGATGTAATATAAATTACAACACTATGAGAATATGTGAAGATCATTTTGAAGTCAGTGATTTTGAAAACTATCAACAGTGGAAATTTGGTGGATTTAAACCAATTTTAAAATTAAAAGCGACAACGCGTATCAAAACCTCTGAAAAAGAATCCAGTAGATATATCAGATGCAGCGGAGAAACATTTGAGAACATTGAAAAATCAGATAATTTTATTTCAGATTTTAAATAATAAACAATTCGATTACTTACTTAGTACTACAAATTAGAAAAAAGTAAAATTAAATTATTAAATAATATAAATTAAAATTTCATCTAAATTATCAAAAATTTGTAAACAGTAATTGTTTCTAAAAGTAAAATTCAAATTTTATTTTTATTTAGATATATCAATGTCTGAAAGAAATATCAGTGCATCAAACGCTTCAAGTACAAATTATATTGTCTTTTTCCATCGATAGATTCAACTGGCTGTAAAGAAAATGCATTACTAAATCCATGTGCACATCATTTAAAAACCATTCAACAAATTATATTGTCTTTTTCCACCGATAGATTCAACTGGCTGTAAAGAAAATGCATTACTAAATCCGTGTGCACATCATTTAAAAACCATTCAGGAATTAAATCAGAAAATAGCAAAATTACAAAACGAAATTACTAATTTAAAATAATAATAAAATTACTGTATTTTTATTATAATAAAATGGCCAGTTGCCCGCCTGGTTACCCTATAGGCTTACTCTCAGATGAGCCTGGGTTCGAACGCGGATCGGTCTCCAATTTATCAGTTGGGATAAGGATTTTTTGTCAACAGATGACGCCACATTCCATTCAGGAAGATATTATGTGGCGGGGCGAAACAAGCCCTTCCACAGGCTGCGGAGGGATCAGCCGGATTGTGGAGGACGGGGATCGACGGGCCGGGCCCGGACCCCATGATAAATATTTTTCAAGGGGTGGGACCCGAGACTCGAACCCGGGTCCCCGGCCGGGCCCGAGCCCATGATAAATATTTTCAAGGGGGTGGGACCCGAGATTCGAACCCGGTTCCTCCAGAGTGGAAAGCCGAAGCGTTCCCACGCGGCCAATCCTGCCGACTGGGATATGGGATTGAGCTTTTTAACCTTTCAACCGGTCGACTTCTCCCGGGGGCTTGGGCGACTCCTAGGGGCAGCGTATTCCGCCCATACGCCTCGATGGGTGCATACTACCCATAGTACCTACCCATACTAGGACTATTCGCCCAATATCAAACCCCTCGATGATTACGGAAAAGAATTGTGTGTCTCTATTCCAACCTGTGCAGTGCAAATAAAACGAAACGAAAACCTAAAATTAATCGAATCTGAAATGAAAAGTATATTTATTGCCTTCTAGATGATATAATTATGTGGCATATTTATTTAATTTTCTTATTTTGTAATCACACTTTTTGAATAATATGATCAGAAGAATATTTTCTTTTTTATTTCGTGTTTCATTGATTCTTTGCCACCATAAAAGAAAGAAATCGATCCAAACTACATTTTACCATTATAAACGTAGCCATTTTGTTGCTACCTCAGCGGCTTGTGACGTCATTACTTTTAGCCAATGGCATAAGATTTTCAAATGGCGAAATCTTTCTACAAGTAATTCCTTCAACCTTGAAGCCGACTCTGTAAACCATAACATAAAGCTTACAGAGATTCTACGAAAATATCGGTATATCACCGAAATTAATTAATTTATTTATTTTCATAAATTCATAGCCATTTTGTTGCTACCTCAGCGGCTTGTGACGTCATTACTTTTAGCCAATGCCATAAGATTTTCAAATGGCGAAATCTTTCTACAAGTAATTCCTTCAAACTTGAAGCCGACTTTGTAAACCATAACATAAAGCTTACAGAAATTCTACGAAAATATCGGTATATCACCGAAATTAATTAATTTATTTATTTTCATAAATTTTTATAACAATGAGAGTATATATTGTTGTGACTTTAGCAATATTCTTTAGATTTGGATAAATTTCTTCTGGTTATTCATTCGTAAGTAGTGTTTCTATAGAGTTATAAATGTTCAGCGTTGTTTAAAGTAAGTATATTAACGTTTTTATTAAATATAAATAATTATAGATGTATATTGATTTACATAAATTATTTTAATGAAATAAAACGAATTGGTTTTTTTATCAAAACTGTCGAATGATGTAATCGTATTTGTTATTATTTTTTTATTAATAGATATCTCTGATTTCACTTTGTGGATTACTTATGGCATGAATTTAAATATGTCTATAAATTTTTTAATGAAAACTGCCTAGGGCGTGGCGAAAGCGGCATTCGCCACGGGCGCAACTTGATTAGGGACGCAAATTTTTAATTGATTTCCGTTATTTGCGAGCAAATGACTTTTTTTCGATAAACTTTCGCAGACATAGCGTTATGTTTTTCTTTCATTAAATGACTTATTCGATAAACGTTTGCAGACATAGCATTATGTTTTTCTTTCATTTTATTTCTTAGAAGAGTAATTCACGGGTAAGAGCGGCCAAGTTGTACTCTAAACAAAGGCGCCAGGTCGAGAAGGGGCGCTATTTTTATTGATAAAGTAAAAGTTTATCATGACTCATTTGGTTTTTGCATCTTCAGTGAAAATTCATGGAAAGGCCTAAAAAAAAGTATTAAAAAAGGATTTGTACAAATCTATTTTGCTCATTCAAACAAATATCTTACAGCAGATTCAAAATCAACTCATTTTGAAGGAGATGAGTCAGTTTCAGCATTATTATCTTTAAATGAAAACAATGGGGGCGCAAGTTTGACCCTTGCCACAGGCGCTGCATACCCTAGTGAATTACGGCTCTGATCATTAGTCATTTATGACGTCTTAGGTATTCTTATAAAATTATAATATCCCAACAACCTTAACTGTATACTACTGATGATAATTTCGTTACTTATGTGTTTTTATTTAGTATAATAAGTATTTTCATTAGAATTTCAGAAAAGTAAACTGGAATGATTTCCGAAATTTGTATTGCGTAATCGATTATAATTCGATTCGATCAATTGAAGTAATCGTATAAAATTATCTAAATTTTAATATATTCAAAATAGTTAATATGAATAACAAATATGTACATAATCCGTAATAGAACTTGTTAGAAATTTTCTACTAAAATATTAGTATATCACAGAAATTTATTAAATTTTCATAAATATCTATAACAATGTGAACATATATTGTTGTGACTTTAACAATATTCTTTAACTTTTGAGTAAATTTCTTCTCGGTTTTTATTCGTAAGAGTGTTATAGAGAATATTCTAATCAGCGTAGTTTAAAGTAAGTGCATTAAAGTTTTTATTAAATATAAATAAGTATAGAAATATGCTGAGTTTCATAAATCATTTTAATGAAATAAAACGAGTGGTTATTTTATTGTAATTATAGTTTGAATTATTCGGATTTGTTACAAGATTTTTAGTAGAAATCTATCACTGATTTCACTTTGTACATTATTTATCATATGAATTTAAATAAATATATAGGTTTATTAATGAAAATTGCAGTTATCATTAGTTATTAATATAGTCTCGATTGTATGCAGTCGCAGACATCATCGTACGCCATCGACATCGACATCATTTTTGAGTTTATAGTTGGATTTTTTTTGTCAACAGATGACGCCACTTTCCACTCATTAAGAGTATTAAGTAGCGGGCCGGATTGGCTGCGTGGAAACGCTTCGGCTTTCCATTCTGGAGAACCCAGGTTCGAATCTCGGGTTCCACCCCTTGAAAATATTTATCATGGGGTCCGGGCCCGGGACCCAAGACTCGAACCCGGGTTCTCCAGAGTGGAAATCCGAAGCGTTTCCACGTGGCCAATCCGGCCGACGTTTCCATTCTGTTAGAATACCAACTGACGGGGCGAAACAAGCCCTTCCACAAGCTGCCCATTGCTGCGGAAGGATCAACCGGAATGTGGAGGACGGAGATCGACAGGCTGGGCCCAGATTTCATAATAAATGTTTTCAAGGGGGTGGGACCCGAGATTCAAACTCGGTCCTCCAGAGTGAAATGCTACGCGGCTAATCCGACCGACTTTATAGTTGGATTGTGTAACTATCTGTTATTGTCATCATCCTGTGCATTTTTACTGATATTCTATGACTATGACTATTGCCTAACCATGGAAAAAGAAATCAAGTTTCCATTCAACATGGTAATGATAAGTTTCAATTTTCTTTTCTAAGCTCATAGTTATGGTTAAATAATTGAAGAAGTTTATTTTTTAATAAATTTAACTCTTTTAGTGCCGAACAACGATGTACTGTTGTTCGGACCTAAGCAATATAATAAAGAAAGAAGAAACATTTGAACCTGTAAACGCATTTGTCCAACAAACTTTTGTCGGCCGGATGGCCGCGTGGTAAAGCTTCGGCTTACCACCCTGGAGGATCCGGGTTCGAATCCGGGTCCCACACGTCCAATTTTTCAGGAGGGGTCTGGGCCCGGCCTGTTGAACCCCATCCTTCAACCATCCGGTTGACCCCATCATGGGTGCTGGCCAGCCTGTGATGGGAGCTATAAATGGCCGCCGCCAGATAAAGAATATCCCATGAGGATATGGCGGCGTAATTTAAAAGAAAAAGAATCCAACAAACTTTTGCTTAATCATTGAAATAATCTTCATTTATTTTTTTGATACATTATTATATTCTATCGATTGATCTGATCTGTTATTACTTAATAAATGATAAAAGACACACAACGAAAACACTTACGGATAACCTCTTTTCTTGTTTCAACAAGAACACAGACCACCTTTACTAATTATAAAGTGGAAGTTTAATAAGCGAGTTGATCGGAAGATGGTCAGAGGCTTGCGATCGACTAAAAAGCTTGTCGAGATTGACTGGTTGGGCAGCCCTGCTCTAGAGCTTTTAGCGCCCCGAGCGTAAATTTTTGTTGCGCCCCTCAACGTTTATATGTAAAAAATAATTGTGTTACTACAATAATAATAATACACAAAATGCATCAGCGCCCATTAAATATTGGCGCTCTGAGCGGACGCTCCGCTCGATCGTGTGTTGAACCGGCCCTGATCTAAAAGTGAATTACAGCAGAAAGTTAATAATTTATTGAAGACGTCAGTTTTCGGTATGATCGCAATATTTTCCTCTATTACGAGTATATATCGGAAAGTCAAAACATTTTTTTTATATACGGGCCCGCTAGAGACCTTACAGAAGTCCGTGTGGCCCACGATCAGAAAAATTTACCCATTCCTGCTATATATTTAAAAAGCGCGTTTGAAAGATTTGAAGAATCTCATAATAATGTAGCATTGTATAGTAATAACTTTACAATAATGTTTTTTATAATTTCTAAAAATCTTTATTATTGAATGAATAAGAATATGAATGTATTAAAACTACACAGTAGCAGCATACTGTAAATGTTTTTAAAAATAATGAAATGCAGTATATTTTACGAGTTTCCAGAGAAAATTTGGAATATATGTAAAATATCAATATTAAAGAATTATTTAGCCAGCTTACAGCAAGAGTGAATTCAAAACAGTCTTTTTTTTTACAAATTCCAATTTTTAATATTTTTTGACTTGTATAAATTTGCATTTATTAATAATAATAGTAACTAATTTTAATTTTGCAATTAAATGAAAATTAAACTTGACAAATTGATTCCTGAATACTGTACATATAAAAATAAGAAACGTTTATGAAATGCTTAAAAACTGATGGTAATAAAAATGTAACTTTAAAAATATTTAAAAATTATTGGACATCAAAATTTTAATCAATAAATATCGATAAATGTTAACATAAACATATATTTGATGATTATAGCGTATAGGTAGAGTATTTTTCTAGTTACAACACAATAATAATTCCATATTAATTATTCGTAAAGCATTATTATTTATTTAGTTCATATAAATTCCGATTAAGGTAATAGTTTTAAGATTGTAAATATCAGTTACTGTATATGCTATTTAGTAACTGTAGTAATAAATAAATTTGTATTGTATTTCCTGAAAGAATCACGTGGGGAAGTGATGTAATAGGATCCGGACAATATGTTTGTGATACAGATGTCAGTTCAATTAAATTTAAAACCATGGATGTATTATGATTAAAACTAATGATAACGAGGACCACTTTGCAGTTGTAAGAACAAGGAGAATTTCGTATTTTAGAAAGGACGTAATTTTTGGTTAGCATGTAAATATTCTTTTCAGTGATCAACAAAACTAATCTTTTAACAAAAGATGATTGTTGTTTTCTAAAGGAAAATCGATTATTCTACAAATTTATGATTTCCTTTGTAAGGAAAAAATTAATTTTATTATATCATTAGCAATAATTGCCACATCATTTAACAACACTTTTGATTTTTTTTTACATATTTTACGCCCCCTTTCCAATCAGGAAGATTACTTTGCCGCGTGGAAACGCTTCGGCTTTCCACTCTGGAGGACCCGGGTTCGATCTCGGGTCCCACCCCTTGAAAATATTTATCATGGGGAGATCGGAAGAGCGAAAACGCTTCGGCTTTCCATTCTGGAGGACCCGGGTTCGAATCTCGGGTGGCCGCGTGGAAACGCTTCGGCTTTCCACTCTGGAGGGCCCGGGTTCGAATCTCGGATCCCGGCTTTCCACTCTGAGGACCCGGGTTCGAATCTCGGGTCCCACCCCTTGAAAATATTTATCGTGGGGTCCGGGCCCAGCCTGTCAATCCCCGTCCTCCACAATCCGGCTGACCCCGATCCGGTCCTGGCCCATCGATCCCCGTCCTCCACAATCCGGCTGACCCTCCCAGCCTGTGGAAGGGCTTGTTTCGCCCCGCCACTTAGTACTCTTACTGAGTGGAAAGTGGCATCATCTGTTGACAAAAAAAATCTGTTTTGTACGCCCCCAAAAACACTTTTACCAAATTGAACGCTTTGCTTTGCGAATTTGTTTTCTTTGCACCAGTGCGAATATCCTTTTACGCCATCCTTTCTATATTGCTGTTGCAGCAGCATCTTTTCACATGCAATATATGATGATAAATATAAGAACTATCGATCACTGTTTCATGCGGTGCATTTCGAAATAAATATCTCCAAATCAATGGCTCAGCCAGGGTAGTGCGAAAGAGCAATTTATTGCACCTTCTGCTGTTAATATTTGTGCTGTCACTTTTTCAGTGATTTCGTGAGATTAATATTTATGTAATAGATTCGACTGATATAAACCAATATTATTCATTAAAACATATAGCACATAATTTTGCGTATTTTGACTTTTCAGTTTTATACAAATAACATTCGATATTTCTTAATTTGTTTAGTTGTATACAATATATCTTCTTGTTAAATTTCTGCCTGCGCTACTGCTCCAGACCTGGGACCTTATTCCATTTATAAAAAAACTACAGTGATTATCTGGCATTAAATCAAATCGAGATCATAAACTAATTTTCCCATACTGTAGGAGATCGTTTCGGTGTTTCTGAATTTCTTAATCATGTAGATTTTTTATACAATATAACGTAACGTGATCTTTCAAATGATTCAGAATATCCTGTGCATATTTTTGATATTAAGAATAAAATGAATTAAAATATTTGTCCATAATTTTTTATTTTATATTATTTATATATCATTGAGGTTACATTAAGTTAATTAGATGATGCCGCCATATCATCATGGGATATTCTGCATCTGGCGGATGTCATTTATAGTTTTCCATACTTTTTTATTTTATATTATTTATATATCACTGAGGTTACATTAAGTTAGTTAGATGATGCCGCCATATCATCATGGGATATTCTGCATCTGGCGGATGTCATTTATAGTGCCCATCACTCATAATGGTGTCAACCGGATGGTTGAAGGATAGGGTTAAACCAGCTGTGCCCGAACCCATCCTGAAAAACTGGAGGTACAGGACCCGGATCCTCCAAAATGGTCAACCAAAGTTTTACCACGCTATATCATTGAGAATAATCAAAAGATGTAAAATTTAATATTATTCAATAACCATACTTCGATGTATTGATGTGGCCATTCAACTTTTACGTAGAAAGTTTAGAATTTCTTAAGATTATTAACTTAAGATTCTTCTCTAAATACACTGTTTTATTTATTCTTTGCTTTTCTTATCTTAGCCTGAATCTGTTACACCAGTATTTCTCAACTTTGACTTTATGGTCCTAGAAGCGCTATGATTTTCATGATAAAAATTTAACCATTGTAAATATTTATTAACATACCAAAGCCAACAATTCGCGGCCAAAGATGTATCCTCAGGAAAATCAAGTAAATTTGAATAAACGAGGCTTCAATATTAGCTAACAACATGGAAAAAACAGAAATACTTCTTACCCGAATCGATACTGATTACTTTTACTTACTTTCTTTATGAAACAAGAAACATATAACGACCAGATCATAGAACTATTGTATCGCAAGAACAAGCCACTCCATGACATGAACATGAGATTTTCAGAGAGGTAAATACCCGTCCCACCAAGAACCCACCGTTTCGTCGCAGAGAATGAGAACCAAAATCTAGAAAGATTTAATCCATTTCCAACAAAGGCGCCAAACGCATCAATTCGTCGGAGCAGCAGTGAAAACCCAATCTCGACAGAAGTTATACTCCAGACACACCAAACCACAGAACTCGTGGATTCGTCGCCAAGAACCCACAACCTAATCTCGTGACATGTTTTATCCAGACTCACCAAAGCGCCAAAGTCGTTGATTCGTCGCAGGGAACCCAATCTCGGGAGATATTTTACCACACACCAAAGTGCCGAACCCGTCGATTCGTCGCCGAGAACCCAGAAACTAATCTCGGGAGATGTTTCACCCAGACTCCCCAATGCGCCAAACCGGTCTATTCGTCGCCGGGAACCGAGAAACTAATCTCGGGAGATGTTTCACCCAGACTCCCCAATGCGCCAAACCGGTCTATTCGTCGCTGGGAACCCAGAAACTAATCTCGGGAGATGTTTCACCCAGACTCCCCAATGCGCCTAACCGGTCTATTCGTCCAAGGGAACCCAGAAACTAATCTTGGGAGATGTTTCACCCAGACTCCCCAATGCGCCAAACCGGTCTATTCGTCGCTGGGAACCCAGAAACTAATCTCGGGAGATGTTTCACCCAGACTCCCCAATGCGCCTAACCGGTCTATTCGTCCCAGGGAACCCAGAAACTGATCTCGGGAGATGTTTCACCCAGACTCCCCAATGCGCCTAACCGGTCTATTCGTCCCAGGGAACCCAGAAACTGATCTCGGGAGATGTTTTACCCCAGACTCACCAATGTGCTAAACTTATCGATTTGCAGCAGAGCATCAAGAACTCAGTCTGGGAGATGTTTTCCCAAGTCGTTCTCAAGGCGCTGAACCAAGTCACGAATTTATGTATTCACTCTATATGAAAAATTCTGGAAAACTGTATTGATTTTTTGTAAAATGTTCTAATTATATTTTTTATATGATATGTACTATATATTTCATTTATTACATATATGAAGTTACCTTTCAGAATTCTATTTCAATTCGTACTCCATTATATTTCAAAAATCATTTCTGCAACAGTTTAATCTGTAGAAATTAACTTTAACACAACGGATCTAAACAGGATACAGTATATATATCTACAGGAATACCTCGATTATCGCGGTTTCGATTATCGCGATTTTCGAATTATCGCGGTTTATAATTTGATACCAAAATTCCAATTATTGCGATCCAAACTGGAATTATCGCGGTTTCGAGATGTAGCCCACTGGATATATAACCAGAATTACATTTACCTTCCAAGTAGCTCTCTTAAAGCACTTCGGTCTTTGGGGGTAGCCCCTAAAAACGAAGGGCTTAAGAGCCCTTCGTTTTTAGGGCGCCTACTCACTGCTCATCAGTAACTGTTCGCCATTGCCTGAAGTAAATGTTGCTCACTGCTCATCAGTAACTGTCCGCCATTGCCTGAAGTAAATGTGGACGAGGCCAGCTTAAACCCGGGTAAGCAAACGATGCACCGTATCGGGGGGCCTTAAGGAGGGCGCCAAAATTATCATTTTTCTCAATATTGTGAAGGTGCTGAGTAGATATTACAAGGAAGCTGCATCGGGGCGCCGGGATTCTCCATATTGTTAAGGTGCTGAGTAGATGTTACAAGGAAGTTGCATCGGGGCGCCGGGATCTCTAGAGGAGAATCTGCATGTGGATATTTATCATTTACCCCTACAATCTATGATAAAAAAAACAAGGATGATATCAAGTCTATAGCTATTAAGACGAAACGTAATGATCAGCTTAAAAGATTAGCACGTTTAACAGATTTCTTTTTTACCTCATATAAAATTTAATCAATAGATTTGAAAAATCCTTGGCAACGATCACCCATTTTACATGCATTATTTATCCCGATTATCGCGGATTCGATTATTGCTGTATTTTTCGGGGCAACAATAACCGCGACAATCGAGGTATTCCTGTATCTATACAGTAAGACCCCGTTTAACGCGGCGGATACGTTCTAAGAAAACAAAGCGCTAAATTAAACAGCGTTAAACGAGGCCATTTAACACGTAATTAATGAGGATAAGTGAAACAAGACAGTGAATAAAAAAAATTTATACATACAAAATAAAATAATAATAAATGCTAACATGTATTATTACTATTGTATTAAGTTAATTATAGACATTTTTTATTGCTAATATCGATCTGTATTCATAAATCATTCATGAAGAATTTTTAAAATTAGAAAATAAAAAGTTTTAAGAACAAAAATTACTACTCAAGTTGCAGTAAACTATAAACAACGAAAAAATATTGATGAAAGAAAGACGTTCTGAGTTCATGAAACTATAGTTTAAAGTGTCAGCATTTAGGCTAAATTAAAATGGGTAATTGTTATTTTTATTACTATAAAATAACATTGATGACCGATCATAAATATGAACTCTGGTTATTTTTATTACTGTAAAATAACATTGATGACAGATCATAAATATGAACTCACCGCTAGTGTAAAATAACATTGATGACCGATCATAAATATGAACTCTGACCGCAGAACTTTCGTATGTACTGCATGCACTGATATCAAACGCACTGTGATATGGTATAGGAGTATCAATGCAACAAATTCCTGCGATTTCGATTTATATAAGAATAACGGTTTGAAAATCCACGCTAAACTGAATCGATAAAAATATAGAATTCGAAAAATCCGCGTTAAACGGAGCAGCGTTAAGCGGGAGCTTACTGTAATTCAAAAAATATATAAATTGCTTACCAGAACATCTTCGCATTCAAAATAAATCGTATTCTATTTTGCTTTTTATAGATTTTCATGAATTTTTCAACAATTAATTTTCTGAAGAAATATTCTCCACATTGTTGTATTTTGAGTATTGTTATGATATTTCGATTTTAATTTATTTTTTAATATTTTAACGCTATGCTAATTTATACATAACTCCGATTGCACTACAGTTTGCGCCCTGTTCGTCATAGCAATGCGTACATTCGTTTGTGCTTTCTAAACATTTCGTAGTTAAACCTCATTACTTCATAATTTCTTGATTAAAATATTTTGCTATCGAAACGTAACTTTAGTGTGATTTGTCATCTCTATTAACTTTATTTTTTTTATAAAAGAATATCGTAACTGAAACCGAAATTTATGTATCCACTATAACATTGCTTTCGGGTATAAACACCATTTTAAGTTTCATTTTTTCTTTATTTAATAAAAAGCTCCAAGATAAAAGCCATGTTTTCTCATCTCTTACAAGTTTCTAAAGGGCATCATTTTTATATAAATTATTAAAAAAAGTCATGTTTGCTAATTCATCGGATTATGTACATAATTGTATTATGGAGATGTCCGGTGAAATTGAAAGGAAAATCACTTTTTAAGATTTTTTTACTTAATTCGTTAATAAAGTAAATAGGAAATCATGCTACTGATTATAGTGTATATTCTAAAAAATCTGAATTTATACTACTAACGAAGTATAATGTCAGATTCCATGATAAATTAATTAATGCACCAATATGGCACGGAGGCAAATTTCATTAATGTACTTCTGTAAAAATGCATAAAATCATGCAGGGATAAATCGCAAAATGAGCAGCTGCTTCCGAATAGCTGATAGGCCTAATATTTTGTTGTAATTATATATAATACGTTGTTTTATAATCAAAAAAATCATTACTGAAACTATAAATCCCTCATATGATTTCATAAAGGAATCCCGCTATTTCAAATTTTGATAAAGGTAAGTTGGACATAATTATAATTATGGGCGAAAATTATCTTATTTTTTTACACATTCACTAATTTTTCTTAAAGAAAATTAGTTGATAGAATAAAAAAAAAAAACAAATTTCTTACCTGAATTTAAAATAAATTGGGTTCTATCGCTCTTAGTGAATGATTCCATGAATTTTCCATCAACAATAAATTTATTGTATAAATATTTCAACAATGAGTTCTCTTCGATATTATTAACATATTTTGAAATATATTTTTTAATTTATGGTAATTTTTTTTCATTAATAAATATTTAAAGTACAATTTTTAATCCAATTGTATATTTCATACCATAACACGAATTTGTTGTCCTTTCATTGTAGCATCTATCTATCTTAGGTTAAGCGCGCACTTGCGATTTTCTGTCGCGCGATTATTCAGTCGCAGAAATGGAACACATGCCCCTTTCATTGTAGCATCTATCTATCTTAGGCTAAGCGCGCACTTGCGATTTTCTGTCGCGCGATTATTCAGTCGCAGAAATGGATGTCCAAGTTAACTTCCTCACACTTTTACATAATTCCCAAACGATGTTGGTAAATTTGATAAATATGTCCGAATTTCTCACTTTTACCAGCGATTATGTATAATTCCCAAATTAATTTTGTAAGTTTGATAAATATTGCTGAATATATTTATTACTTTTAAAATGATTTTTGCATAAATTTGATAAATATGAAATTTTCCACCTTTTGTTATTTTAAATAATAATTTAATTATAGAATTACTGTTATTTCACTTTTACTTCAGCCACTTAGCACTCATTCACCTTTAACTTTGATTATATCTAGCAGTTTTAGTATGTTTTTCAACGTCCTCTTCCATACTCTCTTTGCCAAATCCATGTCTCTTTTCAAAGAGGTTTTCCAGAGTCTTCTTAAGGATACAAGTCTGGATTACTCTTCTATGTTTAGAGGCAAATCGATAGCTCTGATATGATTTTTATGAGTAAGTTGTTGCAATACCATCCCAAGTCATCACAGGGAATTATCTTTATTTGGCACTTATAACATCATGCTTAGTTTATTTTCCATTAATTCAGTGATTCTCAACTTATGGTATGCATACTATTGGTGGTATGTAAAAAATAAACTATTTTTTAAAAATTATATTTAAGTAATTTATTCAAATAATATAAAACTGGTAAAAAAGAAATTAAAACTATAGCTCCATTATATTGATTACTGCCTTTGTCAGCTCTTTGTCATAGACAAAAATGTCTAGTCTTATTACATTCTAGGTCATACGCCATTTTAGTGCCATGCTGTGCAATGGTTTTTATGCTCTCTGTATGGGTTAGTTTGGAATTTGCTATAGTGGAAACTGATATGAGTGTTGCAATGTTAAATTATAATTCAAGAACACTGTTTTTAGTTCTTCAGAAAAAGTGTTACAATCCTAAAATTTACAAATAATACATTTGTAAATTTTAGGATTCGGAAAAATAACGATTTTAAAAAAATTGCAAATAAAGCTATTAAATTTTTAATACCATTTTGCACCAGCTATTTATGTGAAAAGGGGGTTTCCAACAATGTTATATTTAAAAAACAAATATAGAACAAAATTAATATTTGAATGTAATTTATGCTTAAAACTAAGAAACATAAAGCCTGATATTAAAAAATTATTTAGCAAAAATTATTTTTTGCTAAACAAGCTCAAGATTCTTATTAATTTTAATTAAAAATTGTATTGTTAAATTTAACTACTAGCACTTACAAGCAGACGAGGTCACTTCAAGTAGACTAAAAAATTTATTTATTCAGAGGAGTGCTTTCAACTTATGTGGCATCATCAACTCTTACATAACGTTCTGATGGTTTTGGAACAAAGAACATCGATTTTGGAACGATAACATATAATTCTATTCTGTAGTCACTAAGAATAGAATTGTACATTATCGTTCCAAAATCAATGTTCTTTGTTCCAAAACCATCGGAATGTTATGTAAGAGTTGATGATGGTGCATAAGCTGAAAGCACTCCTCTGAATAAATGAATTTTTTGGTCTACTTGAAGTGACCTGATCTGCTTGTAAGTGCTAGTAGTTAAATTTAACAATACAATTAAATTCCATGTAAAGCAGTGCATTACTTAAGCAATAGTATTTAATTAAAAAGTTTATAATAATATGATTGTTTTTTATATAGTTTTTTAATGTAATAATTTTGGAAATGCTAGTAATAATAATAGATATTTTGGCTTCTAAATAAATTAAATATTTAACTTTTATTATTGTAATTATGTTTTGGTTACCAAAAAACTAAAATAAATAATTTTTTATTTGCCAATCTGTTTTTTATTTTGATGCAGAAATTTTTTATAAATGCTGGTGTTACGGAGAAATTTTGATATTCTTTGGGTGGTATGTGAACCTGAAAGGTTGAGAACCTCTGCATTAATTCATATTTCTTAATTTTTTTATTTTCAACTGTTGTTAACAAATCTTGACTTGTGTTTCTGATCTCAATAAGACATATACTCTTTCTAGCCTATCCTGATCAAGTTTTATAGATGTCTTTATCTGGATATCAATTCTGATTCCGCACTTTCATTTGCAATTATTCTTCGAACCGAATGAGATCTTATTGTATAAATGAAGATGAATGCAGTGAACTATTTCATTACTTGATGAGAATGTATTATTTATCAAATTTACCATCCTAGATTATACATAATATCTGGTAAATTTAATAAATTAAGTACGATTTATCATATTTATCACTATGAAGTGGCAAGCATGCACAATCACTGGTAAATGTGATTAAATTGCAATATACAAAATAAATTTATCACTTTTACCGAAATTGTTGGTAATTATGCATAATCACCGGATTAATCACTTTTACTGTAACATATGTATATTTACACATATAAATCTAAATACTGCTATGCATGTATATTCAATCCAATACATCCATAATTTAATTATAAGGCAAGATAGGCTGAATTGATTTTTGTGAAATAACCAACATATTTCCTAATGCCCCTTAAGATTGTCACTATCATTACCATGTGTGAAGAAACGAAACTGTCATTGCCATAGTAAAGTAACAATTTAACTTACGATACTAGAATTTTATAAAAATTTTAGAATTATTTATGCAGTTACTGATTTATTATTTAATATATCAGCATTTTTCAATCTATGATTATTTTATTTCTTGATTTTCACTAATGTAAGTTTTTATTATGTAGAAGAATCTGTATTTGAGATTAATTCATATACTTCTTATGCTTTTCATTTGAGACTATAACTGCCATTTTATGTGTTGTTTTGATATAAAGTTTTTGTACATTTATAGTTGTATAAATTTCATAATGCTACAAAAAAGAGGGAACTCTTTAGGCAGATTAATTCCTACTGCTAAAAGATTGTGTTTAATTCGAGAAAATGAAACATTATAAGATTGAACCGATCAACAAAATTTTAATAGAGAAAGAGAGAGACAAAGAAGGAATAGTCAAAAAGGCACATATTTCAAATGAAAAATACATCTATATGGGAAAGATTTTCAGAATCCATTGAAGAAAATCCTGAATGTCATCTAAAAGGTTATAATTTAAGAAAAAGAGAAACTTCAGTACAATGCCATGAACTGCCAAGGCAATGCCAAGTATAGGTCTGCTAGTATTAGTATAAATTAAAGAGAATCATAATTCACATTATACTAAGGGATTTATGCGAACCAAATAATCCTAAAATTCTGACATTATTATGATTAGTTATCTGACTTGAGCCAAGTCTGTCTGCTTGGATTTGCCATAGAGGGCTCGTGGCTAGGTTTAGCCTGTCCGGGAGCGCTAGTGTCGGCGTAAGTCCGATAATTCCTAAATTATATACATCCCGAAATTGAAGGTCTGCCTGTGCCTTGGTAGTTTAGCTGGTAAGGCGTCGGGATGGTAACCCGAAGTCCCTGGTTCGATTCCAGGCCAAGGCAAATTTTTAATTTCGGGAAATTAGTAAAAATTAAAGTTCAATTATTAAATAATAGATGGTACCACCTTAGCCTAAATATAAATTAATAATTATTAATCCGACAGATGGTGGCACCATAGCGTAAATTTAAATATAATTATTAATTTTACAGTTAATTCAAAAATAAACTGCTAGGGAAAGTTTGGCTAGATTAGTATTATTAAAGAGAATCAATTTATTAAAATTTCAATATATCTAAAACTTGCAAAAAAATTCATTAATTAAACAAGCTAATAAATTTTGCTTTTAATGTCATTCAAAATTTCTGAAAATTTTAGTTATCTGGTTGCTTGATTTGCAATCCTCAACTATATTGGATATTTTGATAATTTTTACAAATCTGTATCTGAATTTAATAGGTTACAGGAGAGTTACAACTAAGCATAGATATCAATTGCAAATCATGCAATTTAATTAATATTTCTTGAAGTTAAATTATCAAAATTTAATTTTAGCAAGGAAAAAATGTAAATCTGTCATTAATGAAAGTAATGAAGAAATTTCCATTGCATATATTTGCAAGGTATTTATTCACTGACATTTTATTATAAAATATCTTTCAGATTAGTCATTTAATTATTCATTCTACTTGCTTATCATTTGTAGTGTCATGATAAACCAGGACAACTCTTGCTTAAGAAATGTGTTGATTTTGGAGTTCCTCCGTAAGTATTTTATTCTATCAAATAATCTTTTATTTTTAGTTTAAGCATTGTAATAATTTTATTAGTGGGCCACTGCTGGGAATACTGAAAAATGGAGAAGATATAACCCTTCCTAATGGCCAGATAGTAAGTAAAATAAACACAAACTTTTAAATATGAAATACTAACAGACTTTTGAAATAATTTTAATATATTAACAGGTCCGATCTCAAGATGTTGTTGCACCTATAGATCCTGGACCTATTTTTATTAGTGAGATTTTAAATAATATATTTTCACTTTGTATTTAATTGTAAATTTTAAATTTTGGTGTTTTTTTACAAATTAGTTTTAGAATGCCCATCACTTGATTATCTTGATTCTTTATTGAATGAGAAAGAATTTGAAGCACATCAGTCACAAAATATCTGTCAGGAGAATCATGCTTCCGTTGTTGTTCATTTTACAGAATTGGATATTTTGCTCAATCCAAAATATCAGGAATGGATGAATAGGTAGATTTCTCAATTGTTCAATATCAAATAAAATTTTTCATTATCAAGAAATCATTAATAAAATATGATGAATTATCAGGTTTCCAGTGAGTACTTTGCATCTTATGCTGAACTCTTCAAATCCTTCTTTATCAAGTGTTGCTATTCATAGAATACAAGAAATGCTTCATCTGATCCATCCAAGAATTTTCCCTTTGTTAAAAAATGCAGATACTACAGTATAAATAAACTTTTTCCATAAATAATAAAAATATAATGCAATTATTGTTTCCAAATCATACTGTTTGAATCCAAACAGTATATTATATTGTATATTTGATTTATATTTTTCACTTAAAATTATTCAATAGGTTCCAAGCATCAGCAGTAACTGCATGGTTGTTCCTTCAGAGACTTTGATGTCCTATTCTCTCCGGCCAAAACATGGCTTGAATAGGTGAATTTTATTAATAAGTTAATTAAATTACTTAATGTACATTATAGTATTGTTTCTTTTAAATTCAAATTCAGAGAATATTTTTATTTTATCTAAGGGAAACTTGTATCAAATTGAATCCTGACTTATTTATTCAAGAAGCTTTAGAACAAACTGATTTCAACAATAATTTGCAAGAACTCCGTAATAAATTATATGAAGAGAAACTAATTAAGATAAATAACTCTGGTAAAATTTAATAGTAAGACAAAATGCTATTTAATTCTATTTTTCTGTTATTAATATATCTTTTGATTTTAAGAATATCCTGAAATTGTATTTTTGGGCACTGGTTCTTGCATTCCTAGTAAAGTTCGTAATGTTTCAGGAATACTTGTTAACATTGAGTAAGATTTTTTTTATTTTCATAAGCAAGACATCTTTAAATTTTATTATATTCATAAAAATTTTTATTGAATGTAGTAAAGAAACTAGTATATTACTTGATTGTGGAGAAGGAACTTATATTCAACTGTATAGATTGTATGGATCTCATAAAATAAAGGATATTATAAAAAAAATAAGATGTATATTTATATCTCATCTTCATGCTGATCATCATTTAGTAAGTACCATTAGAATTATTTTGGTTTTTTTGTTTTAATTTAACTAAGTCATTCTCTTTTCAGGGTATTGTACAAGTTTTGAAAACTAAAGCTGAAATTGCTGGAAATTCTTCATTATTCCTGATAGCACCTTTTTATGTAATCCAATGGTTGAATAGTTATCATTGTGAATTTGAGCCATTGTTACATAATATTACGTAAGTCAAACTTTCATTAATATTTCTACAACTATATTTAGCATAGCAATACATTATATATTATGACTTCAAAATTGAAAATCAGAAATATAATTAAATAATCCATAAAAAAATATTAGGGCAATATTTGATTATTTTCATTTCAATCATTGTTTATTAAACTATATATAAATATCTAGAATTATCATTAACACATTCATATTGTTGCAAATTTAAATATCTGTTTCTGTAAATAATGCTAAATATACAGCACACTTGGCAGTAGTGACTTCAAAAGTATTTTATTTAACAAACGAAGTACTTTCGGTCTATCTACTAGACCATCTTCAGCGTTATATTGACTTACAAAGAACGTAAAAGAATATAAAAACATAATAACGTAAAAGAACATAAAAGGAATACAATGTTTGTTCTTATAATTTAAATTTAAATTATTTCCGTACATCAAATCTTTATTATTTATAGGTTATTTACGTTTAGAGTTTTTTAAACGTATTTATATTATATTAATATATATATTATTTTATATTTAATATAACTTGTAACAAAATGTTAGTAATAAATAACACTTTATATAAATAAATATTTTAAAACAAAATTCTTTGTGTTACATTATTTATCCAGTTGTACATCGTTTACGTAGCGTTAGTTTCGCGGTAGTGTGTCTATGACGTAATGCCATGCAAGTGATACTTCTATTTGTGGCTTGTCGTTGATTGTAGTGTTGTTTTGACTGCACTTGTATAATTCTAGTGCTTCTGCTAAGTATTTATGTTTAAAATTGTGAACTTTTCTAATAAGTTTAGTATCCTCCCACTTTATTTTTATGTCGTCTTCATATGCTTTATTAGATAGAGCAGTGTTAAGTCTGCCATGTTTAATATCAGACATGTGTTCTTTTAGTCTGTGTTTTATAGGTCTGTCTGTGATGCCTATATAACATTCCTGTCTATTTTTGGTAATATTAGAGACAGGTATGGAGTATACACCTGCGAGGTCTAGTTTAGGTCTCTTATCTTTGTCATTCCGTAACGTTATTTATATTTAGTTATTAAATGTATATTTAGTTATTAAATATGTGTATATTTAGTTATTAAATTAGTGTTACAGGCAGTTCATATAACATTCAAAACTGTAAATAATGCATTAAAATTCTTGCTTTTATTATGAAAATTAATAATACAAAAATTTGTTATAATTTTGTTGATTTTTGATATATTGCTTGAAATTTTTAAAACTGTTCTTTAAATCAAGATACATTTTATATATAATACTTTCTTGATCATATAAAGAAATTTTAATTTGATATGGTAAAATAATTTAATTCTGTATTCATTGCTTTTCCTTTATAAAAATATATCTTTTAATTATAATTGAAAATATATTTTTTTATTTTATTATAAAACATTAGTTTTGTACTCTTCTGAATATATTTTACTGAACCATAGCACACTTTCTTTAATTGATTATCTCTAGTTTTAGTGCTATCTCTTCTTTGTTTGATCTTAGCTAGTGTTTATCAAATATGAGAATTTACAAAAAGTTAGTCAATTGTTTATAATTAAAAATGATTTGGTTTTTAAATTTTAGTGCCCCATCGTCATTCTCTGATTATGATATAATCTGATCTATTTTCATATCAAATATTTGCTTTAATTTCATTTTAAAAATACATTAACAAATATTTATTATATAAATCATACAAGTTTATAATTTTGCCTTTATTCTAATTTATAGAACATTTTTTGCCAATCTTTCGCTTTCTCTATAAATATTGTTGAGTAATGATATAAATGTATTGGGTTGGCCAATAAGTCCGTATAGTTTTTTCTAAGTAAATAACATAAAACTTTTTGATATTAAACAACAACTTTATTCACCAATGTATTGACCATTTTTTGCCATCTTTCTGGCAACTTTATAATTCCACATTCAAAAAAGTCCTTGTCTTTTGCAGCAAAAATTGATCCAGGTACCATTTGATATCGTCGTCGGAATTAAAGATTTTTTTCTCTTAAAGAATTATGAAGAGAGTGAAACAAGTGAAAGTCTGATAGTACAAGGTCTAATGAATAAGGAGGATGTGGTAACACATCCCATCCTAACTGCAACAATTTCTGGTGAGTCCCCAATGATGAATGTGATCTGGCATTATTGTGATGAAAGACAACTCTTTTGTGATTCACTAATTCTTGATGTTTTTGATCAGGGGTTCCCAAAGTTTTGCCTATATGGGCCAAACTGTAAATTCCAAAATATTTGGAGGGCCAAAAAAGTATTATGGAAAAAAATGTTCAAATCGATAAAAAGTTAAAGGGAAAGATTTATACTAATTTTATAGCATAATCATTCTTTATTTATGGCTATAATTACTTTTTATTTCAAACTATTTAAAATAACACATTTCAAAAATAATTTAAAAAATAACTAAATAATTCCTAATAAAAGAGAAAAATATAATAAATTCATCAATCTGAAGTGTATGACTTGTACAGTTGCTTTCTTTTAATATCATTGAGCCATGGTTCTAAGTTGGTTGAATGTATTCTTAACACCGCTTTTAAATGTTCATCAGTTAATTTTGATCTCAATTTGGACTTATTAATACTCGTGATTGAGAAAGTTTTTTCGCATATATAAGTGCTTCCAAATATTGAAAATATTTGGAAGCACTTATATATACGAAAAAACTTATACATGTATTTTTTTAACTGAACAATTTTTAATTATAATATGACAAAATTTATTTATTTTTTGTAAAAATGTAAATTATCTCTATGAATTCGAGATTGCGGATGATCTGACATCGCGGGCAGCATTTCTAGGGTTTGAGGGTTGCATTTGGCCCGCAGGCCGCACTTTGGGAATCCCTGTTTTTGATGAATGGCATTACTTAATTCAGCCAATTGTTGACAGTACACACTCAAATTTATTGTTTCATTCCTTGGAAGCAGTTCCAAAATCAGGATGCCTTTCCAATCCCACCAAATTGACAACATAACCTTTCTTTGATGAGGTTCTGCTTTTGAAGTGCTTTGGGCTGGTTTGTCATGCTTGCTCCATGATCTTTTCCACCTTATGTTACTGTGGACAATCCGTTTTTCATCACCTGTTATCATACATTTCAAAAATGGATCGTTTTCTTATGTTTCAAAAGTGAATCGCATATGGTAATGCGTTTAACCAGATGAATTTAAGTTGGTGTGGTACCCAAACATTGCATTTACTCGTGTATCCAAGCACTTTTAAATGATTTTCCACACTTGATTTTGATATGTTTAGAATTTCTGTTAAGTCTTGTGTCATGTAGTGACAATTTGCATCAACTAATGCCTTTATTTTGTCACTATCAATCTCCACTGATCTTCCTGAGTGTAGTGCATCTTTAATGTTGAGATCACCAGAACAAAATTTGGCAGCCTATTTTTGGCACATGTATTCTGATAAAGCATCTTCACCATACACAATGCAAATTTTTTTGTGTGCTTGCATTGCATTTTTCCCTTTTTTAAAATAAAACTACAAAATATGTCGAAAAAGCTTATTTTGATTTTCCATTTTTAAATTAACACACAATTTTTTTGAAAAGTAAGCTTGAAATGTCTTCTATCAAATGGATGAACGATCTCCAGGATTGAACTGAAGTTACCTACATTTCACAATGCTTACAGCCATCTGTCAGCAAAAATTGCATGGGCTTATTGGCCAATCCAATATAAATGTAGGCAAAATGCTTTCTCTTTTGCACTTATAATGAATTCTAAAAATGTGTGTGTACAAAAAGAAAATAGAAACAAAGTAATTAAATCTTTTAATTAAAGACTTCGTTTTGATTTTGAACATTTGAAATAATATAATTTATGCCATATCCAAATATAATTTTCAATATTATCAGCACTAAACATGTGTCAAAAAATGTATTTTGTGCTTGAAAATTAAAAAAAAAAACAAAAGTTTATTATACAGGGTGTTCCATAAGTCTGTAACCATAGGATTTATGCTGATCTTCATTTATTCTTTGACAGGTGAACCATGGTGCTTAGAAAGGAGGAATAAATTGGTTATTTTGATAGTGGGAATTACAGTGAGCATGAAGTAGCAAAAGAGTTTAATAAGCTGCATTCAGACTGTCCATCAATCATACACAGCTGTGTTAGTAATGTGATAGTCAAATTTAAAAACAGAGTGGCTTTTTAAGTAATAGACCTTGCAGTTGATCACTGCCAAAGACTGTTAAGGATGAAGAAACCAATACAAGTATGATGACTTGCTTTGTGGTCAGTCTCAAGAAGTTTCTTTAACGTATATTCCAAGAAAGTGAGATCTGTGAGAGCATCATTCATTGCATCATATAACTTAGTTGCTGGCATCTGTACAAATTGCATCTGTATCAGTATTTAAGTGAAGATGACCCTGACAGGCTCATTCAGTTCTGTAAATGAATGGTAGAACAATGAATCATGATGCTATGTTTCTGTTGTAAATCTTTTTCTATGATGAAACAAATTTTTATGTTTCTGTCAAAACGCTAAGTATTGGTTTCCAACAAATCCTCACTGATTTGATCCTATCAAAAAACTGGGAGCTGCCTGTATCATGGTGTTAGATAGGAAGCAACAGAATGGTTAGTCCCTTTTGCTTTGACACAATGATATCAGATGAAGAGTACCTGTTAACGAGTTAGAATACTGGAATTACTGAGTACCTGAAGTACCACCAAGAGGAGGCATTTCTGAGCCTATTGAACTTGGAGAGCAAATTATCCTGTGTAATTTCAACAGGATGGCACTCCCGCACATTATGCCTTGCCTGTGCTATGTTACCTTCATGAGCAATTTCTTCAGCATTGGATTGAACACAGAGAACATGTTGATTTGATTTCCTAGGAATTCAGATCTTACTCTTCTTCAATATTTTATTTGTGGAGCTAACTGAAGGCCATGGTATACAAGGTGACCATTCACTATTTGAAACAATGCATCATAGAGGCATATCAACAAATTTTGATTGATGTGATTCAAAGAGTTCTAGCAGGTTGGGAGTATGACATTCACCTGTGTATGCAACACAGCAGCAGACACTTTGAACAGATTTTGTAATCCAATGTGATTTTCTCCTATGGTTCCAGATTTATGAGATACCCTATAGAATAATAAATAGCAATAAAATCCTAAGTATTTTATAAAATTCCTTGAAATATTTTAAAAATTTGCATAACTAAATCAAACTAATAAATATAACTTTAATGCAAAATTTTATTCATTCTGACTTTTAGATACTATCATCAATTAAAATACTTGAAAAATTCAACATTTAGTAAGTAATTTTTTTTCCCTATCAACTTGCATATTATTTAATTCATGGTTTGCAGAATGTCGGATTACTGGAAGTGTCGGACTGGTGAAGTATCGGATTACAGAGACTCAACTGTAGATTTACCTATAAATCCAATGTTGAAATGACATGATTGTTTCAGACAATAAAAACAAATACATTTATTCTATGCTCATGAAAACTTACAAAAGTATGAAATCTGCAAGCCAAATAACAGTTTAAGAAGAAGAAAGTGCTTAGTCTTGAACTATAATTGTATCATCTGGATTATCTGCAATCTGAATAATATAAATTACAATGCATGAGTCAATCTTTGACAACAGTTTGAGGAAATTAACCTTTGCTGCTCGACCGCCTGGTCTCCCGAGACAAAATTTAAAACTTAATAACTTCGTAATTTTTGCGTAAATTGAGAAAAAATGGTCAAAATTTTAAATTTTATCATATTTTTCATATTTCTATCATATTACTCAAAAATTTGATTTTACATTGATATTTAAATAAATTTTTATTTAACCCTTTAATTCGAACCCAATCTGTACCAGTTAACACATTTGTGATCTTTGCACCTCCAAAAATTCAAGAACGGATTGTCCGAACTTGTTCGATTTGCTTGATCGTGTTCCACATTTCCTTATTAGTTAACACCTACCTCTTTTTCGCAGATATCTCAACCCAATAAATTATAATTTGGGAAAGTTTGGCCCCTTCCAAATAATATGATTTTGCTGTTTTCCGCACAAAAAATTCGATAAATTAGTTTTATTTAAATCAGCGTTTCTCAAACTTTTTTCATTCGCGACCCCATTTTTAATTACAAGATTTTTCGTGACCCCAGATATTAAATATGAAATAAAACATACAAGTCTTTTTCGTGACCCCAGGTATTAAATATGAAATAAAACATACAAGTACATGCGATCCCAGGTATTAAATATGAAATAAAACATACAAGTATATAAATCATTTCCCAGATATTAAATATGAAATAAAACATACAAGTACATAAATCATTTACACACATATTAAGATGAACACAATCAGGCAACTACATTGAAAATACATATGTTGTCAGTTAAGATGAACACAATCAACCAACCACAGCGAAAATTCATATGTTGTCATACGTTAAATATTGGGCATTTGTGAAATTCATATGTTGTCATATGTTAAATATTGGGCGTTTGTGAAATTACATATATTCCAATGTTTGCTTTAATTTTTGCGACCCCCAGCATTTCGCTTCGCAACCCCCTTTGGGGTCGCGACTCACAGTTTGAGAAACGCTGATTTAAATATATATTAATTTCCATTTATCAGAGAAGCAAAGACCCACAGTTTGAGAAACGCTGATTTAAATATATATTAATTTCCATTTATCAGAGAAGCAAAGTAATCAATACCATGCTTGACAATCGATGCCAAACTTGGCATCCTAGATTCTGGCGGGAAAAATCCAACGGTTTACGAAATCAGC
>AYEL01081050.1:0-10574 GCA_000484575.1 Olivierus martensii
GGGATGAATATAGGAGTATAAGAAGGTTTCCTATACACAGTAGTGGAATATTCAGCATTGACGATACTAAGATTTATGTCGAGATAGTGAATGTGTGAATGGCTACATTGGTCAAGTTTAATATGTAAGCCAAGGGAAGTATCACTAAGAGCGTTGACGATTTCATCGTTATGTTCTTCTCCATCCCAGATTATTAAACGATGAAATCGTCAACGCTCTTAGTGATACTTCCCTTGGCTTACATATTAAACTTAAATATGTAACTCTTGGCTTAAACTGATACTTCCCTTGGCTTAAATTTTAATATTTTGTACTGCAATTTGTATTTTTTAAATTGTATTCCATTAATAGAACACACTAATACGTTTGACTGACGATGGCTATAGAATAGCTGAAAACGTTATCTCAATAAAGTTACGTTAATTTCCTACTTTTGTGCTGAAATTCATTTTATTAACTGATTTTTTTTAATAAATCAAATACCTAAATAAGTTCCCAAACATTGTTAGGTTTAACGTATTAAAACACTAAATAAATCCTTGTGAAATGATCAATCGTTTAATTTTATTTTGAATTGTTATATACTATATATTACCAAAATTCAATAAAAATTATAATGATTATGTTAGTAATATGTTTCGAGATAATCATCATATTTTGGAAAGAATTAAAACATTTGCATTCCCAATTTATTGCATAATTTAATTGATTTTTATCATGTTATTATAATCTCCGTTAAAATAAAATATCTAACACAAATTTTATATAACTTCACATGTTTCATCGTTGTTTATGCCTCTATATGTGATTTAAGAAGAGCGAAAAATTATGAAATTTTTCATTTCATCAATTCAAAGAACTTTCACCATTTTATGGCAACTAATCAATCATGCCAATTTTTTCTTAAATAATGGTACAAAGTTTACATAAAAGAAAGAAATATTAAAAATGAAAGTGTGTAGATCGTCTATCATAAATTTATAGATATCAACGTGTGTTATCAAATAATTAAACTTTAATCAAAATTAAATACAGTATTTTAATGGTCTTTGAAGTGTATTTATTACGCAAAATCATTATTAAATCTTTTAATCTATGATAGCTCTGATAGATTTATTAATTCAATATACTTCAACTTATATAGCATTTCAAATATTTTTATCCGAATTATAATTTAGTAATAGTAATATAAAGTCAATATATCATCCTATACAAGTTTTCTACATATTTTTTATGAGTTTTAAATTAAAAAGAAATTAAAACTATTATAAATACTTTTTGTTTAATGGATAATTTTCTTTATCTTCTATAAAACTTGATTTAATTTTCTAATTTTTATTCTTTTTCTATTTTTGACATAGATTTTTCAGCTTTCACTTCCTTACTTGAACTTCAATCTGTTTGAACATTACTATGTACAATTCGTACATAGTAATACAATTAGTTAAATTATGTTATCTAGTAGTACATAATTGTACTACTACGTAGCATAATTTTAACAAGCCCATAATTTCCGAATTATACATAGTTTGTATAAATCTGAAATTATGGACTTGTTTTAGTATCTATTAAAATTTATATTAACACATCATTATAATAAAATCATTGAAAGATACGTGCTGAATCTATGATAGTATTAATTATTGTTAGATCTCTACTTGATTAATACTGAGATACAAACTGTTAAAGAGAACTGATATCACTAATATTATCTATCAATCTATATATAAGTAGATTTTTATATGACTAAGGTTCTGAGAATAATTTATGGTTATAAATTTCCCTTTTCAGAAATTTATTAGTTTAACATTCTTATAAGACGAGTTTCTTGATGATGATCATTCTCAAATTAATATTCGTGCGAAAGGAATATAAATAATTTTCGATAACTTTAATGCATTAAAAAATCTAAATGAGAATAAATGAAGACCTATTGCAATCATTAATAATTATTTATCATAGGAATGTGTTAAGTAATATATTTCAATTCTCAATACAGCGGACTCCCCTATACTGCGGGGATACGTTCCGCGTTATACGAGACATGAATTATCAGACGATTTTATGCAAATTTAAATTTTTCACTGAGTTCTTTTATAAACCTTTACATCTTTTATAACTATTAGCTTCACTGTGTATGTATAAACAATAAGTAAGTGTAAGCGATCTACGTTTCTAAAGAAATCACAAGTACGTTAAATGTTAAATACAAGGTGAAGAAAAACTTTGTCGTAAAATTTTGTGTATTGATAGGAGACTTCGAAACAAGTCGAAAATGTCTAATGAACATATGGTTTAAATGGCACCGTTTTCGAGTTATAACCCTTTAAAGCTATCCAATCAGCATCGAGTTCACAAAGCGTCACGACGATTCGTCTTGCAAGGCGCGTAGCTCGCCTTCTTATTACCCGTAGTAAATAGGAGAGCGATGTAATGCAACGCGTCCTGACGTTTCGTGTACTCGATGGTGATTGGCTAGCTTTAAAGGGTTTTAACTCGAAAACGGTGCCATTTAGATCATATGTTTATTAGACATTTTCGACTTGTTTTGAGGCCCCCTATCAGTACACAAAATTTTATGACAAAGTTTTTCTTCACCTTGTAGTCTATATCCTACACGTTATACAGGACTATTTATAGCATTGTATAAATACTAGTAATTTTTTCGTCACTTTATCCGAATTTCCGTTATAGGGGAATGCGTTGTAAGGAGTTTACAATAATAAACCTCATTTCAGTTCATGGAATATTCTATATCTGGTGCTGACATGCTTAGAGCCTACCATAAGCTGGCGATTACCCATGCTTGGATCAACCTGTAGGTTAGAGAATAGGGTACAATGGTCAGGACACGGAGCCTTTCGGAAAAACTGGAGTTATGGGACCAGGATGATTATAAATGTATTCTGATATTTATTCATATGAATAAATTTGGCATATTCATAAAAACCATACACAGAATTCTCGATGCTCCAAAAGAATTGGAAAAATTCGATTCGAAATCGAGCAGCATCTGTTTGATCCATAATTACGATACTTGGAACGCTATTGATGCAAATTAAACGAGAATGTTTTGTTCATTCATGAATAATTCAGGAAAAATTTATTTTGGAAACTTAATAAGAGCACTGAATATCTTTCTGTTATAAATAAAACAATTTACAATAAAATTTTATTATACAAGTTTTCTGTTTAAGTGGAACAATCTTCATTAATTATAAAAAATTAGTAGTTTAAATGGATAACGTACTATTATTCTAATTTAACAATGATATCTGTATATTATTTATATCTTATGAAACCTGATTCAATAAACTTAAAACATATAAGATGGAAATGATTATTCGATATCAATTTTTTTATTTTATAATAATATAAATAATAAACAATAATGTATATTTATAGTAAGTATACGATAAATGGTTATACTTAGAAATAAATATTTATATCTGATAATAATAATAACTAAATTATATTAATATCTATCGTTTTACGTTTGAAGTTAATTTAATATCTTTAAAATGTCATTTATTATAATTCAAAATATATATAGAAAGAAATATTGTATCAAGACAATAAAAAAAATTTTATTTAAACTTGTCAGTAACGTGATATATAGAAGATTTAACTTAACCTTAGAATAAAGAAACTATCAATCATCCTTTAGTTTCAAAGGGTATAAAAGATGAGAAAAATTCTTTTATTATTTACAAAATAAGCGATATGAATTATTTAAACAGTGGGTTTATTGTACAGTAAGGCCACGCTTAACGCTGTTTCAATATAACGCGGTTTTTTTCGAATTCCATATTTTTTATCTATTCACTTTGGTGCAGTTTTTCAAACCGTTATACTCACATAAATCCGAAATTGCACGAATTTGTTGCTTTAA
The DNA here is from genome assembly GCA_000484575.1 of Olivierus martensii. Lineage (NCBI taxonomy): Eukaryota > Metazoa > Arthropoda > Arachnida > Scorpiones > Buthidae > Olivierus > Olivierus martensii. Next base: position 3,893 of record AYEL01081050.1, read on the forward strand.
TACTTTTATGCCTTCTCACAGTGCGTTTGATATCAATGTAGTGTAGTATATACGAAAGTTTGCTGCAGTCACAGTTCAGATTTATGATCAGTCAAGAGTGAGCGTTTCTGAAGACGAGGAGCGAAAGGAACTTGCAACGGATTTTCTCAAAACAAGTTTAACCACAATTACGGAAGTTATGAATCCGTTTTACAAAAAATCATCGAAATTTTGATAGAAGTTCAAAGGCAAGACGAAGTGTCATGGACAGTGGCGCCGAGAGAAATCCCGGGCCCCGGTACGAACCAGATTTCGGGCCCATATATATATAGATGTTTGTTGGGATAGATGGGCGGACTCAAAGGTATGACCCAAGGAAGGAGGAAAGTGAAGTGAGAAGGTGTAAAGAAAAGGAAAGTGGAAAGAAGCCAGTCAAAGAAAGTGTGACTGGACACTAGGTTAGAGTAGGATAGATTAAATTCTTATTGTTAGGAAGCGGTTCGGGCCCTTCAATCTTCTACGGGCCCGGGGTATTTGTCCCCTCTTCCCCGGCCTCTCGGCGCCTATGGTCATGGATGCGAAGTCTCGGTATCGACAATTGCTTGTTGAAGGAAAGAGGAAAAGGCAAATGACATTAGACGACTTCTTAACGAAAAAAACAAAAAGTGTTAAATGAGGAAGAACCTTCTTCATCACAAACATAAATTATTTAATCAAATATTTTTGATTTTCATGAATGATTTATGAATACAAGTCGATATTAGCAATAAAAAAATGTCTATAATTAATGTAATACAACAACAATAACAATAATAATACAGTAATAATAATAGTTACAAAATAAAATAAAATATAATGTATATATTTTTTAATTCACTATTCTGTTTTACCTATTTCATTATTTACGTGTTAAGATGACCTCGTTTAACGCTGTTTCGTTTAGACTTGGTTTTTTTGGAACATATCCCCACGTTAAACGGGGTCTTACTGTAATATGCTTAGCAGAGGATTCTATAATGTAGAATTTTCAGTTAACATATTGCAATAAAATAAATTGTGGATAAATTCTGCTTATCATATTGCAATAAATTATTTGTAGATGTAGAACTGCATTCACAAATAATGATGCATTCACAAATAATGATGATGGTAAGATTCACAAATAATGATGATGGTAAGATTCCATTATATCTTAAAGTAATAAATATACGAGCTACGAAAGGCGGTTTGCGGATTTTTGTAGAAGAGCAGATAGTGTGTTCGAAAGGCAAATGAAACAAACTCGAATACCGACTGAATGATGCAGGCGCAATAACCGGATTCACATATATATATATATATTCAGGAAATATCAGGCGCTCCGGCCAATAGGAAACCCTGGCATTTGCATAAATTATGACGGGGCCAAGAAAAATTGGGAAATAAGGAAAATGAAGAGGATGCAGAGGCGAAACCCGGCAGCCGGTAAGTGGTCTCAAAGCAAAGCTAATGGAGGATACCGAGTATTGGATGCCGCATACGACGGCAGGTATGTAAATTACGAGCTTTTGGGGCTTGTGTGTTTGCTGAAACCGAGGCTCAGCGACCATGCGCGGCTGCAACCGGACGAGGGGGAGCGCATTTCTTGCCACTGAAGGCAGCTAAGATGACCATAACGGATGCGACGGCGTCGAAGCATACGGCCGCGACTACTCAGCGTGATGCGAACGCTGGCCGATGGAGGGCCAGCGGTCAATCCAGGACTGACAAAAAACGGCATAACGTAATGGCCGCAAAAAGCAGCTATGAGGCTCGCATAGAGGCATAAAAAAACGGGAAAATTTGAAGGAAATTAGCGGACACAATGTTGATGGAAATCCTTGTATATGCACCAGCCGGAAATTTGTCCAATAACAGGAACACAGGGCAGATAGTAAAGAAGTTGCCCGCATGAGCAGCTTTGGCACACTGAGGGAAAGTCAAATATCACTTCCGAGTGTATGTTGTCAACAAACCATCCTAACCTAGTCGAGTCCATAATGGAACATGGAGCATATGGTTGGAAGTTCGAGGCATCAATGATGACAAGATTATCAATGGAAATTTCCAGACAAAGATCAACTAAAGTGTGAACCAAACATTCTGAACCCCATTGAAATGTCTCCATCCCCAAAAAATAAAAAGTATCCCCTTTTTTGCGATTCCCCGCGATTCGCGTAGTCTCTAACAAGTAAGATAAATGTTTGCCGTTCTTTCCAATGTTTGTATGTTTAAATCGTAATTTGTACAGTACTTAAAATTTAGTTATTCGAGTGCCTACAGTTAACACTGATAAAATTAGGTAAGTCAGCTCTCCATAATAAATTTTTATAGTTAACTTTTCGATTACTTATACAAGATTTTCGTCGTCCTCACTACTTCGATATCCATAAAATCAAACAAAAACTTTATAGCAGTGATGTGCTAGACCCAAGGGCTAGACCAAAGCGAAATTAGACTCTAATACGGACTGGATTCGCCAATGAAGTTCGAATTTGTGATGACAACACATGATGTTTGTAATGAAGCAGATCTTAATTAGTTATTAACGAATAAATAAATTTTGAATTATAATTAATTATTACATATTTAGAACAAATTTAGATTTTATGAATGTGATTTTTGTTTAGGTTAAAAATTTATTTTTATGTTTCAGACCGCCAGATGGCGATTCAAGCATTTCATCCAAGGAAATTGATTTCATCAAATATCGTCTGCTTAGAAAACGCCATATTGTGAGTTTTAAAATATTACTTATTTAAAATAACGAATATAATACTGTATGTTAAGTTTATATCATTGCTTTTTAAACATTTCGGATTATTTTTACATTATCTTATACGTGTAAGAAGTGATTATATTTAAAATAAAAAATAATATTGGGTAGTTGATTTGCAGAAAGGGACAGTTTTAAAATTGAAACGGGACATCCGAGAAGAGTAGTGTATGATGTTTGCAATTTATTCCTCTCACAAAAGAATACCACCGGTATTGTAGAAACAGATCTGGTTTTTTAATAATTAGGCAAATTACACGGCTTAAAAAAATTCATGAAGAAATATATACGCTGGATATTATATTTTTGTTCATAGAGAGCAAAATTTACTAGTTCGCCTGGAATCGACTTAGGAGTTGATTATTTCAATTCCAACGAATTTGGAATCGATTCTTTGCTATTCAGTTGCATCACATCACTATTTTTAGAATACAGTCAAACTTCGGTTCACGAACTTAATTCGTTCCTGAAGGTCGTTCGTAAACGGAAACTATTTCCCCCCTAGGAATTAGTGTAAAATGGATTAATCTGTTCGAAGAGATGAATTAATTAATCTGTTCTGACACCAGATGAATGCTTATTTAAACTTTTACGACAGTACTTTGTGCACAAGTTCTTAACACAGACTAATGTAAACCATTAAATATATCGCAAAAAAGATAAACCCAACACTAAGGGGATCAAATATAAACGAAAACATATAGTGTTATCGTATCTGTATGGAGGAGAGTTGATGGCGTAAGTGGAAGGTGATGAGGAAGTGAAATGTTAAATGAAGAGGATTTTTTTCTGTCTCGACTCTGCTTCACACCCGCTGGGCCTCTGTCTCACTAAAAAGGTCCTGTGTCCAGCGTGTTTTCTTTTTTTCTATGTTTTAAAATGTTTCTAAAATGATACATGAAAATATTTATGTTGACGGCTTGTGTGTTCGTAACTCGAGATAAAGTACGTCATCCGAGTTCCTGTGTCCAGCGTGTTTTCTTTTTTTCTGTTTTAAAATGTTTCTAAAATGATACCTGAAAATATTTATGTTGACGGCTTGTGTGTTCGTAACTCGAGATAAAGTACGTCATCCGAGACGCTTTGTGTTCGGAAAATTTGTTCGTAAACTGAATTGTTCGTGATCCGAGACGTTCGAGAACCGAAGTTTGACTCTACTTCATATTTTAGTTATAGAACAAGGCAAAACAATAATCGAGTTTTTAAAATATTCGATTCAGCACAAAACGTTATTATAACCTTAAAGATGATGATCATTATAAATTCGAATATTCAGTTTGACATATTAAAAATTTTCTTCGAGTTTGTTACATAATTTAACATATTTATACAATAAATTAAGCAATACATTATTACAGTTTGATTTTTGATTTTTGACGAATAATTTGTGTGGTTTTTCATATAATGTAATGCAATTTTTTTTCTATTTTTTGGTATATAATGTTTATAAATCTGTAAAATAACTTCAGTTTCTTCATAATAAGTATAAATTATAATAAATATTTCGAATAAAAAATATTTACAGTAAGCAAAATGTTAATACACTTCTCTCTTCTGCTTTTCTATTTAATGATTGTTTTCATTTAAGAAACTTAACTGTATGAAACATGAAACTCGTTCTATAAAATAAAATAAAGTAATCACAAAACTACTTTAATAACTGCTTTATTAAATTCCACTTAATGTTTGAAAGAAGCATATGATATTTAATAATCAAAACAGCAAAACCGCTGTTACTGACGTATCATATATAATAATAAAAATTTATCCAACCGAATGGCATTTAAGCTTATCTTCTTTAGAACTTTCCCTTTATTTATATATAAAACTTTTAAATGGTGTTAATAACATAATAAAATATAAAATATTTAAATTTATTATAAAATTATAGCATCTGTATGAAAATATTTGAAAATTTCTAAATGTAAATCTTCTTAATACACTCGATTAATCTTCTAAAATATTCTACCAATTCGTTGACATTTTCTATCAATTTATCGACTTTGTATTCTAGAGAATCTAAAAGTTCATTTATACTTTTCATGTGGTTATCATCTAGAAAAATATGCAAAAATAAATATCTAATCATTAAAGTATAACATTATACTGTATTTTTTAAAAACATTAACTCACCAGAGTTTCCAGAACTGACTTGTAGCTGATTAGACTTTTCACTGTTTAAGTTCGCTTCGCGATGCTTATCTATGATAATTTTCGGCTTTTCTTCAGTAAAATTTAATGATGTATACTCTCGAATAGAATAAATCCAGTGCATTTTCAACAAAGCGATCAGAAACATCAGCTTCCACATTGCGATTGTGCGAAAATTCTTCACTGAATTTTATGTTTATATAGTGTTAACTAAGATTATTTACACGCTGGACTTTACTTCTAACCGAACAGAAAATCTTAATAACTCTTTACATTCAATAAATGAAAGTGGAAAAAATTAATTTATGAATAATTGAACTTTATATCGTATTGGTTAATGCAACACATTGAAAAAAGTGAAATCATAAAATAACAACAGAGTTCATTTATGATAAAATATTTATTTTTTTAACAGTGACATTAACAGCATTAATTAATTTAAATAATAAGTTATAGTCATGTTGATTAATTTTGACACAAACGATTGATAGCAAAAGTAATCATCCTCAGTGCGTCCACGAATATATTTAAAATGTGCTTGATTTTCGGCTTCATATCGGAATGGTCTTGAAACAAGTCATAATATTCTTGCTCACCTGAAAGACAAGAATGTTAGTATTTAAAAGATACAAATAAACATATGATTACTTTCTACAAAAGATGGCATTACTCTGTTTAAGGAGTTCTTCCTCCAAGTTTTCTTCCACATTTACGTTATTTTCTACTGATTCATTCTCTTCGCTGAGTGCTATTTCTTCTGTGGAGTTCGTTACAAAGTCTTTGTCATTTTGATCCTTTATCTCGTTATCAATGTTTACTAAATTGGGTCGTGCCCAAATCAATGCTGTGCATGCCAAAGATACCGCAATGAATAATTTGTACATTATGAGAATTTCTTTTGAGAATTTCGTTAATTTCTGGAGTTATTTCAACTCTTTATATATACGTCCTTCTCGAAGGTCGTCATTGGTTTATTTTAATGAACACTATGCTAAAGATACCGCAATGAATAATTTGTACATTATGAGAATTTCGTTAATTTCTGGAGTTATTTCGACTCTTTATATATACGTCCTTCTCGAAGGTCGTCATTGGTTTATTTTAATGAACACTATTTTATCCACCCACCAGTTACTTAATATCGAAATATCCTGTTTCAGAAATATTTCGAACGATTAATATTTTAACCTTTTACAATTTTAACTAAAAATAGTATCTATTGTGGATAATTCTGAATCGAAGTAAATTTAAATTATGATCAGAAAACATTTCGTAAATTAAAAGTAATAAAGTGTTACAAGTCTAAATTTTACTTTTAAAATTTTATCAATAGTGATGACACTGATTAAATTTTAAAAGTAATGTATCATTGTTAATATCTTTATGATTAAAGTTTCTTTGTATATCTTTACATCACACTAAATATATATTTGAATATATTTTAATAATCACATTGATTTTTAAAAATATCTAGACATGAAAAATTATGGATTTTATTAAACAAGATGATTTTTTTATATAAAAAATTAAAATTTATTATCCCTATAAATATTTTCTATAAAAATCATATTCGTGTCATTAATATTTCTTGAGTATGGGTATAATATGAACAATAATTTATTATATTGTACATATAATTTAGTATTAAAATTTATAATTACCGTTTTATTATGTGCATTTTTATTTATTTAATAAAACTAGTTAAAATTATAATTATTTATAAATTATTTTTATTTACAAATTATTCTTTAGATCGGA
>AYEL01081051.1:0-49352 GCA_000484575.1 Olivierus martensii
ATTTTTAAATATATGTATCGTTTTTCAATATTCGCGGAACGTATAAATGGTACGATATAATAAAGGAAGTTACGAAAGATTACAATTACCGAAAACGTCCACACACTCAATTACTTTTGTGCAATGAGTCCTATCTCAATATTTTGAGTAAAGGTTTGTACAGGGTAATTATAAATTAATTAATCCTAATCGTATCTCTCTGGAGTGGATTCTAATCAATATGTTATATTGAAACCTAATATATGCTAATTAGGCCACTGGGTTGCTATTTCCAATGAAAAATAAAATTGTTCGAATTTTCACATCAAGGTGAAATTTATCCAAATAATTAACCCTTCATTTGTTTTTTTTTTGTCATCAGATGACACCAGTTTTATTTCTATAAGAATAATAAATGACGGGGCAAAAGAAGTCCTTCCACATGCTGTCCATCCCTGCGGAGGGATCAGCCGGATGGTGGACAACGGGGATCGACGGGAGGTCCCGACTTCATGATCATGATAAATATTTTCAAGATGTGGGACTCGAGATTCGAAGCCGGGTCCTCCAGAGTGGAAAGCCGAAAGGTTTCCATATAGTCAATCCAGCCGACAAAAATGAGTCTTTATTTATAAATGTTATTTATTTTATTTATACATATAAACCACATTTTGAGGGGCCCCGCGAAAAATATTCCAATCGTGCCCCGCACTAACTAGATCCAGCACTGTTCCCGTGAACCGAGACGTTAAAGTTGTCAATCTTAAGATCTTATACCATATTACACCTGGTTAGAATCATTAGAATTACTTACATTGACGACATGACAATTTCAAAGAATTCTGCACGCTCTGCACCTATTGAACCGTGCCAAACAACTACAGGCGCTTCAACAAAGTGAGATTTTAAAGTCCTATAGAAAAGACATTACGGGATAAGATCGTTGCATAAGACTGCTCTGATCCGAGAGAAGCAGTGCATTTGCTGCGTAAGGAGTGTTCATGCCAATCTTAGTGGGAGAAAATCTGACAAATCTGATTTATTTTTATACAAAATATGTAAATTTGCAACAATTATATTGACTCATCTAATTATCATTACTTAATCTGTTTATAAAAATTTAAAGAATGAAACCTCATTCTAACACTTCGAAACGGCGCCCGCCTGCAATGCAGGCCCCTTCCGCTAGCCTATGGTCATAGCTCAAAGTGGACACCCGGTATTTGCTCGATAGCGTAAGTGAGTAATGTAAATTCCCAGCCCTAACTGTTGGATATATAACTTCAAATTTTGCATGGATATGCTCGATAGCGTGAGTAATGTAAATTCCCAGCCCTAACTGTTGGATATATAACTTCAAATTTTGCATGGAGGTCACATCCAAAAAAAATCTAAAATCCCAATTTTTTTATTTTAATCGTCCCCCAAAAAAATGAAAATTTAAAACATGATATATTTTTCAAATAGATGGTGCGATATCCTTTAGCAATTCGATTATTTTAAAAATATACTTTTTATTATTAACCATAAATTATTTATTTCTTTGATTCATAATATTTAATACTAAATTATTATTTAAATAATAAAGTTAATGCCTTGATGAAATCAATAATATTCACAGTTTGCTCCATATTTGTCAGTCAAGCAAACTTCAATATTTTTCGTTATAGGTAGTTTTTTTATTTCTGTTTAAACAGCATTTTTCAAGCTTAATACTTAATTCTTGAAAGCTACTTTTAAAGTTATTATTAATATGCAAGAATAAAAACTTTATTTCCAATATGATAGTTAATTCTTTTAAAAAACGTTTCATAAATGGAAAGGTATTCTGAATCCAGTTGATTGGAATTTAAGCAAACTGTTCTCTCTCTAGAAGGGGAAATCAGGGAGAGCAACACCTATAGGATTGGGAGTCATAGGAAATCATATGGGCAGAGGAGTTAATTACTTAAATACATAAATATATTAAATATAATTATATATTATTTAATTTTATTTTTTATTTAATATTTAATAAAAATTTTAAAAAAAAATTTTAAAAAATTTAATTAAAAAATATTTTTTAATATAATTCTTCCGATCATTTGATAGAACCATCATTTTCTGCTAAATAATTTTGTTGACTTAAAAATTATAATTATATTAACATAATTTTGAAAGTTTTAAAACATTGTGACTTAATTAATAATCTTAATATTAATGAAATATTAATGATAGAATAATAATAATATTTATTCTTCTGGTTAGTCTAATCTTGAATATTCATTCTTCTGCAATCACAATGTCTTCAGTTCATCAGCATAATGAAAATGTTAATTAAAAATATAAATTATCTTCGTGTTGTTAAAAGTCAAGTAAAAGTTTAAAATATCACTAAATTTACGCGCATCTTATCATTATATTTTAATAGTGTAATAGAAATATTTCATCGGTTATTTTTAAATAATCATTAATTATATATACTGTATACGTTTATTTATTTTTTTTATTTAAATGTGTTTTTTATAAACATTATTATATGTAGAATATAATATAAAAATTTAAAACCAATATTTAAAGAATAGACTAAAGTATAAATTATATAAACTACAAATATAAACTAATTTATATATTTCTAGATATACAGAACTATATGTCCAGATATACAGTATATAAATTAAGTTGATAAAATATTTCCTTTCAGATGGAAAGTTTTATTGATGTAATTTACTTTATGGAATTTAAAATTTCTTTTTTCTCTCTTAGAATAAAAGTATAACAAAAAGACATTACTTTATCAGTAAATTCAATGAATTTTATTCTAATGGATATCTAGCTTCCTGAGATGAGATTTACTGTCGCATTTTATAACCAATGTTTTCTGCTCTCTCAACCATTCTTTTTTTACTATTCGCAAGAGATATTCATCGAAATGACTTTTCGATATTTTATAAGTTTTAAGAGAATCAATACAGTGTAAATATATTTGTATAAGAACATAAGAAATGTTAACAAACTTTTATTATAAATTGAATACTTAATATCGTATATTAATTAATTATTAAAATACCACTATATTTCTGTCATTATGTTTTATGTATTTTAATTTTATTGAAAATTATTTTATTGATAAACAGGTATATTTATAACTGGTATAAACGATGGCATTCTGCCAATATCCTTTCAGAACATAATTGTCTTTTGATAAAATAAGCACTTACGAATGATTAATGGTTTGGACAACAAGAAATTTTGTGATTAAAATCGATGTTTAATTTCATTACTTTATTTGGAGAAATGAATTATTTCTAGCTATTGTTGATAGATCTTGTTTATTTCTTATTATAATTTAACAAACTGATTTGTTTTCCATTAAATAAGCATTGGATAAAACGTGTAAAATTAATTAATTCGATGTTATAAATTGTGGAAATTCTATTAATTAACTAATAAAATAATGAATTGTTAATATTTGATTAATTTATATTCAATAAAAGTTAAATTGGATAAAACGTGTAAAATTAATTAATTCGATTGTTATAAATTGTGGAAATTCTATCAATTAACTAATAAAATAATGAATTGTTAATATTTGATTAATTTATATTCAATAAAAGTTCTATAAAATGTGGTAAAATGTTGAATTAATATTGTTTCTAGTGAAGTATAAGAAAAAAATTGGACTCTGTGCTTTTTTTCTTATGAAGTAAATGTGAAAAAACGTCATAATTAATATGAAGTCTCACTAACTCTAATGTTTGGTTATAGAAAAAAGCAAAAAATGAATAATTTCGCTGATAAAAAGTTGATTATCCCTACATAATTAAACCATTATGAAAGAGATATTACTGTAAAGCTAACTCAGTATCGAAAGAATGAAGAGATTATTAGACGTTCGCATGAAAGATGTGTTTTAATTAGACGTTCGCATGAAAGATGTTTTTTAATTAGACGTATTATTTTTAACTTGTTTTTTAATTACAATTATTAGACGTTCGTATGAAAGATGTTTTTTTAATAAAAAAAAATAAATATTCCCTTAAATAAAATTTTATAGGTGTTTCTCAGTTTGGAGTTATCATATTATTTTCTATTTTAAAAAAATTTTGAAGAATTTTTCGAATATTGAATAACTTTTTTTACTGTTCTTCGAACGTAAAACAGGAAAGCACATATCCTATGTTTTAGATATCTCGCTTAATACTTACAACTGGGTTTAACGATATTATTATAAAATCCTATTTTCTGTATACAGTATAAATCCGAATAAAGATTTTTTTTTTTGGATATAAAAAGAGTTGAATTTTACGAGATTTTCCGATCTCAGTTTTATTTCAAATTTAGAAAAAATAACATCATATAAAAAATATAGTATAGGTAAAGCGTTTGTCGATATCAAATAATATTAGTTACTGTTTAAGAAAATAATTATTATTGTTTATCTTTCACATATACGATTTCAAATACAAAATTTTAAATGCCTCCATCCATCTTTAAAGAGTTCAAAATGAGATTCCAAATTAACTGATTGTATAATTAAAATGAAGAAAAAAAAATCAAAGATATATACAATTAAACCTCGGTTCACGAACTTCTCGGATCACTTACAATTCGGTTTACGAACAAATTTTCCGAACATAGAGCGTTTCAGATGACGTACTGTGTCTCGAGTTATGAACACACAAGCTGTTAACATAAACATTTTCAATGATAATGCAATATGTCACTTTAGAAACATTATAAAACGTAGATAAAAACAAATCACATTGGGCAACTTTTTAGTGAAACAGAGGCCCAGTTTGTCTGAAGCAGAGTCGAGTAGTTCCAAGAGACAGAAAAAAGAAAAAGAATCCTCTTTTCAAACAAAACATTTCACTTCCTTACTACCTTCCATTTATGCCATCAACTCTCCTCCAAGCAGGTACAATAAAACTAAATTAAGTATTCGTTTATATTTGATCTACTTAGTGTTGTGTTTATCTTTTTTTGTGATAGATTTAATGGTTTCCATTAATTTTGTGTTAAGATCTTGTGCACAAAGTACTGTTGTAAAAGTTTAAATAAGCAATCATCTGGGGGGTCCAGAACCATTAATCCATTTTACATTAATTCCTATGGGAAAAATAGTTCCGATTTACGAACATTTCAGTTTACGAATGATCTTCAAGAACGAATTAAGTTCTGAATCGATGTTTGACTGTAGTCTGAAAAAATAATTACATAAGACTATTGTTATGAATACTGTTTATCTAAACTTTAAATAGCTGCAATATATTTAAATGAGATAAATCGTTTCAGAGATGTTAGTATTTTAATGCTTCGAACGGTCGATAACTCGTAACATGCCACATAGCAGGTTACTAGCATCGTGAAAATTAATTATACTTGTATTAATAAAAAGAACGACAAGCACAATTTCTTAAAATTTTAATCTCCGAAATGTTTTTGTTCTTCAGATATCTGAATGACGCACGAACGAATATATGCAAGAAATTATTTTTATTATAAAAATGGCTTAAATCTATATATCTGTAATTAAATTTGTTATTTTATCATTATATTTCAGTTTTATATATTTTTATTTTTCTTGAAAATCAATGTATTTTAAATAATTTTACCAATGAATTGATTGGGATTTTATTGTATTTTTAGTGCATTAAACTTAGGATCATATTTAATGAACTGAATTTTTACTTAAAAAGTATTATTTCTCAAAATAAATTTCTAATGAATGGAATTAATGAAATATTATGGTGTCGGAAGCATTTCGTTAAAAGTTTTGTTTTCTATAATTATGAAATATTTTTTGCAATCCTATATAATTATTGTTCTATAAATAAATATAATTTTGAAGAAATGTTATTTATGATTTTGAATGTTATTATTATATGTTAATATATAGACTACAGGTTTTCAACTACATCAATACTCTGATTTCTAGATTAACATACAAATGAATTCTTGATAGTTTTCATGTAGCCTAAACTGAACTTGTGCTAATTGAATTTTCCATAAATGTTAAGAAAAATAAGAAACGATTGCTTCAGGAAAGTCATGATTAAGATAGAAACATGAATATACTAAAGTGAAATAAAAAGATAAATCATTATATCGCCTGGAATTCCGATATGAACGAAAAAGAACAAGCAACTAAGGTTGACTGAGAAAAACTTCGCTATTGACAAACTTCTCAAAAACAAATTCCGAAAAATTGTCGCCTTCTTCTTATCTAGAAAACACTTTCTTTCCTTTGTCCTTTCCACTTACTCAACGATCTATAAACTTCTCCTGTTCTCTTTCGAACTGGAAAAGAACTTTCTGGGTCACTTCGGTTTCTCCAGAATCTATAAATGCTTCATTGCCTTGCAACTAATCTTTTCCATAATCATCGTGTTAAACTGGACTACCGTGAAATCACCAAAATAATTATTAATATCGGAGTATTGATATAATTTTTTGATGATTTCATTATTATTACATCACGCATTTTTTGATGATTTCATTTCTAACAGAAAAATTTGTGTTAAAATTTTTTATCAATATTAAAAAGTCAGTTAAATTTTTTAAAAAAGTGTACAAGAATAGAAAAATGTTTTAATATGTAACATTTAATAAATAAATATAAGCACGGGTATAAATTCTACCAGAAATAATAAAAATAGAATTAATAAATGATCAAATTTTTTAGAATAACAAACATATAAATCATACTGGATATGGTTTATAAAAAAGTTCACGATAAGCACTGTTCAAAAACTTTTTTCAGATTTTTCTATAATCTTTTACAAGAAATTTTCAATTATAATTACAGTACAGTAAATCACCGCATCTGTTATATTTTTTCTTCCTTTAAATTTTAATTAAAAACATGAGTATTTCTATATTAAAAAAATACTTTAAAGCAATTTCGAATAATCCATCATCATGCAACAGTTTTTTGAAACAATAAAAAACTCATATATAAATTATTAAACATGATAGGGTTTATATGCAATTTTCACAAACTATTTTTAAGAAGTTAAAATTATTTTTCTTATTAATTAATAAAACGATTTTCATTTTTTTTTTAATTATTGTGTAGATTATAGAATAATTATTTTTCAAAATCGTTTATTACAAATTAAACTTATGAATAAAAACTCATTGCTTCTCTATATAAAAATTTCTAAAATTTGTCAATAAAGAAGGATAACTAGATGTATAAAATCTTTCGAAAATTTGAAAGAATTAAAATATAAAATATCTCGTATTTTGAATCATTTATAGTTTTTTAATATTTTTCGAAATTTTTAGTTTCTTATAAATTAATAAAATTAATCCATTTGTCATTCAGACTTTGAATAGATCTTCATATTACTCTTCAAAATATTTACGTTTGCAATATGAAAACAAAAATTCCCTAAAGTAATATAATATTATAAAACAAACTGTAAATATTTTGAGTTTTCTCTCACATAAAAAAATCCTGTTCAAATAAATCTTAGTATCGTTGTGAATTATTTAAAATTCTAGATTAAAAAAAATATATATAAGCTTCTGAAAATATTCATAAAATAAGAAATGTTCTTTTTCATCGAAATGTTATTATTGAACAAGAATGTGTTATAGAAAATCAACAGTCGGAGGCGATGATTGCTCAGATAGCATTTTTTACGATGCTATATGACAACTACTATAGATAAAAGTGCAGTTTATATTTTAAGTCAGTTGTTTGCACTTAAATCGACTGAATATCTGACCCAAAAATCGTCCAATATAAAATCTAAACTCAGAAGAAATAATGTTGAAATTAGTTAAAGAAAAATATAAGTATGTATTCATCTTCATAAAATATTATTATATAGATAATATGGGTTATTAATTTGCAACTTTTTATTCTATAATAACTAATTTTTAATGAAATTTATCATTTTGTTCAATGTAATTGCTTCTACATTATTCTTATTTTCTTAATTAAAATTATTATTTTCAGGGCCATAACTAAGACGTGGCGAATGCGGCTTTCGTAGCTTGATTAGGGGCGCAAATTTTTTAATTTATTTCCGTTATTTGCGAGCAAATGACTTTTTTCGATAAACCATCGCAGACATAACGTTATGGGTTATGTCTGCGATGGTTTATCGAAAAACCTATTTGCTCATTCAAACAAATATCCTACAGCAGATTCAAAATCAACTCATTTTGATAGAAATAATTCAGTTTCAGCATTGTTAGCTGTAAATGAAAAAATAGGGGCGCAAATTTGACCTTTGCCACAGGCGCTGCGTATCCTAGTTATGGCTCTGATTAATTTGTAATTCTATAAATATTCTTTCTGTGATTAGAAGTAATTTTGATCTACTTTTAGTGATTGTAAAAGTTACTTTTACAATTTCTTCTTATTATTATTCATTTTTATGTAACACTAACAGTTTTTTAACCTTCGTTATGTTTTAATTTTTATTGATACTCATCGAATACTTGTAAGTAATGTTAAAATATATAAACCTAGAATGGAATCATGTTTTATAACTTTACGATACGATAATATGATTTTATTGAAAATTAATTAATTGAAATGAAATCGCGTAAAAATCATTCAAATTCAAACATTATATAGGAGAAATTCTGCTATAATCGATCAATTATTAATATTATAATTAATTATATACTTAATAACAGTAAACAATATTTTCATTTGTAGTGAAATAAATGTTCTGTAAAGAAATTATTATTCTGAATATTATAAAGTTAAAATGATTTTTTTGCATTATGTTCTACAATCCTTCATATGAATGCTTCTTAGTTCTTAGTTCAATATGATATTAAAATTGCTGTGCATCTCCTCATATTCTATTATTTCCACTAAGTTATATTATATAGTATATATTATTTAACAGTAATCAGTTTCTAAATGTTATTGAACTATTTATAATAACTATAATCAATTTAGACATTTAATACAGATGAAGCACATTACGAGATGTATGGGAATGTATAATAATTGCTCTAGTAATATCATTATAATAGTTGGTAAATATTTATTTATAGAACATTGCTAAACTAATAATAATGAACTATATAATATATTTCTAAAATAATCTATAAATTTATAGATATAAATTTATATTTTATTAATTCTTTTTGATTTTCTGTCATGTTAATGAATTTAAATCGACAATCTTTTTATAATTTTATGATAAAATAGACAACTCGAATGCAGTTACCTCCTTTGTTTATTATTAAAATAATTTGGAATCATCTTTTCTAGAATGAAACATTTTAATTTTTTATAACATAAAAGTTATTTATTTTTAAAATGTAGAATTATATAAAATGATCATTGGAGCGCATTTAATGTCGATCGTTCAGTTGTTTACAAATGATATCCAATCCTCAGATAAATATGCAGATTGTCTATACTGTATTAATCATTTACAATAGACTAAATCAGAGATTTACTGATTATTATTCAAACTTTGAGAGAAGAAAATAATGATGAATTGAATTTTACTGAAGTACTTTGTCAACACTGACTATATAAATCATCTAAATATTAAAAACGTACAGTATTGTGTAAAAATTAGAATAAATTAAATATTTTTATGATATTTCAAATACAATAATAAATTTTTAATTTTTGTAAAAATTACATGAATTTTTACAAAATTTTTTACATTTTTTTAAATTAGATCCAATGAAGTTTGTAAATTATATCAGTGAATTAATTTTTAAAATTTTAAGTTATCTACAATAAATAATAATAATCTGACAGTGTAATCATGAATATATAGTCTATCATTCTAAAACGTTTATCCAAAGTAATTATGTAAATTATCTTTTGCAAATTATTAGCATATAAATTTATATATATATTACAAATCTACTGTAAATGTGCTTTTATGAATTTATCTCAATAACTAAATTGATTGAAAGTATTTTAGAATATTTAAATAAATTATTTTGTCGTATATAAAACCTAAATGTTTCAAAAATTGGTTCCTAGAAGATTATATTGTTAAGAATATTGATTTATTTAAGATTAAAAAATAATAACAATAATTATGTTATAGAGGGCACTATATTCAGAGTGCTCTTTATCTGGCAGCAAGTTCAACTCACGAGTTCTTCTGGGAGCCGTTTCAACGTGAATGGACGTGTTTTTGTTAGTTAGTGTAGTTTTTGTATATCCATGTGTATCCAAATAAAGAAATAGTATTTAAGATTCTTACTTATATTTCTTCCACAAAAGAACACTCAATAAGAAAATACAACAGGTTATGGGACCAGCACTGCGTCATTACGCTTAAAAACGGTGAGAATTTGGAGAATACGTTCCTTTGTTCTTTTCGTCGTGTCAGTTTCACGTGTATTCTTCTGTTCAAAGAATAATGGATATCTCCAGACATATAGTACCATTAAGAGAAGAAACAGACTGGCCATTGTGGCGAAGAAAGATTCATGATTTATTAGATTATCATGAAGGAGCATTGGATGTTATAGATGGGGTATTAACGAATCCAGAACCATTAAGTGATAACCCCAGCGAAGCTGAACTACAAAGATACAAAGAACTTAGTGACTTGTACAGAAAGGCTAACAGCTATGCGAAAACCATGATTACGCGTACAATAACGGACTCGGTGTATCAAAAAGTTATGGACAAAGAAACCGCTTCTGATACCTGGGAAGCCCACAAGATCCATTTTGAAGCAACAGCGAGAGATCAGCTCTTCAAAATATGTACAGATTTTTTCTCATTCAGTTGGACTTAACGAATCCAGAACCATTAAGTGATAACCCCAGCGAAGCTGAACTACAAAGATACAAAGAACTTAGTCCCTAATAAATTTAATATACAAGAAGATATCAGTTGTATTGAAAAATACATAATATATGCTATCTTTGTAACAATACAAAAAATGATACTGTTTTTTGTTCAAAAATAAGAAAATTTGTTGCATGCAGTTCACATCACATACAAAACAGAATTAAATTGTTGATTAGATGCATGATTCTTTTATAGTGCCATATTTTAGACTTAGTTATTGCATATAGCGGCGAGATTCAGTTCCTGTTTAAACTTGCATAGATATATAGATAGATAGCCATGATCAGCTCAACTCCCACTATGTGATGCTCATCGTTACTTGTATTTTATATATCTATCTATACTTATATTTTATTCAGGACATAAAAATGGCTATCAATTTATTTATTGCTATTTATTTTAATTTTCATAATAATGAAAATGGGTCACAATTATTTCACTTTATATTAAACATTTCGCAGACCCCCGACATTGTCCATGCACTCCCAAATTAATTTTAATTTGCCACAGACCCCCTCAGCAGTCACAAGGACCCTTGGGAGTCTATAAGAACCACTTTGGGAACCACTGATCTACATCAATTGTATATACCAGGGCTGCCCAACCAATCAATCGCGAGTACCAGTCGATCCCAACAAACTTTATAGTCGATCGCAAGCCTCCAACCATCTTCCGATCAACTCTCTTGTTAAACTTCCACTTTACAATATGTAGTAAAGGTGGTCTGTGTTCTTGTTGAAACAAGAAAAGGAAAATTATCCCTACGTGTTTTCGTTCTTTGTGTCTTTTACCATTTATTAAGTAATAGTAGATCAGATAAATCAGTAGAATATATCAAAACAATAAATGAAGATTATTTCAATGAGTAAGCAAAAGTTTGTTGGCAAATACTTTTACAGGATCAAATGTTTTTCCTTTCTTTATTATACTACTCAGGTCTGGACAACAATATATCATTGTTCGGTACTAAAAGGCTTAAATTTATTAAAAAATAAACTACTTTGATTATTTAATTTTTTTTCTTTTTTAGCCATAATTTTGAGCCTAGAAAAGAAAAAATCTATCATTACCATGATGAATGGAACATGATTGCTTTTTTCCATGGTTAATGGCAAATGCTCTTGTCTAATATGTATTTCAGTTGCTATTCTAAAAAAGGGAAATATCAAAAGACATTTTCGAATTAATGTTCTCCAATTATGAAAATGAATATCCGAAAAACTCCAAAATACGCATAGCAAAAATTATAGATTTAAAATCGAACTTGCATTCACAACGAAATATGTTCGTAAAAATTTTAAGATTATTTCTTTCATCATATAATCCAAATTTTGAATCAATGGAAAAATTACAGAATGCCAAATATCGCATTAAAATTTTTGTTTATGTCCCCATGTATTTGTAGTTATTTTCATATTTCCATGTTATGAAGAATTGATTTATATTATTTAATAAATTTTGAATTTTATAGATGACATTGTTATTTTTTACTTTTATTCCCTGGATGTCAGTAGATAGCTGTATCACTCCGGTGAAAAAGTAGCTCATGGTCATAAAAAAGTTGGGCAGCCCTGGTATATACATTATCTATTATGTGATTTAATGAGATAAGATTCTTTTTGTTCTGCTATTGCTTCCAATATTCCTTCAAACTCGCAAAGATTTTCTGCATTATATTGGGGATACATTTAAAATTTTTGTTTAATTTGAATCCATTATAATTTTATAGATGATTTCTCACATATACAATGCTCTTAATGGAAAATGATTTCTTAATCAACTATATTTCAAAATAACAGTACTTTAATAATGAATAAATACTATTTATTCTTTAAGAATGAGATAATCGTATTTCTCATTGTAAAGAATAAATAGTATATATTCTTTACAATGAGGAATATGCTTATCTCATTCTTATTAACACTTTATTCAGGTGGAAATAAAGAAAATATTATTTAAAAACTAAATTAACTTGTATAATATTTGCATATACAAGTTATAGCAGGGGTGGGCAAACTTTTGGAAGAAAGGGCCATATTGCATCAATGAAATATAGCCTAGGGCTGCACTTTCTCATGATCTCTATCCTTCCATTTCACCTTCTCCACAGGATCGGCCGGATTGGCCACGTGTAAACACTTTGGATTTCCACTCTGGAGGATCCAGGTCCGTGTCTCGGGTCCCACCCCTTGAAAATTTTTATTGTGAGATCTGGGCCCGGCCTGTCGATACCTGTCCTCCACAATCCGGCTGACCCCTCCACAGGGGTGGACAGTCTGTGAAAGAGCTTGTTTTGCCCCGCTACATAGTATTCCACAAGAATGGAGTGTGGCATCATCTCTTGGCCAAAAAACTGACCCCTTCCATGGGGGTGGGTATAGCCTGTGGTTGGAAGTGATCCTGCCCTTTAGTAATCTATTTAATTAGAAAGGGGCATAAAACAAAATAGCAAAAATACCTCCCAAAATCCCACCTTCATCTAATAACTGTCTGAGGTGACAAAATTCTCTTAGAAAATTATGTAACCAAAATAAAAAGATCTTAAGGGTGCATTTGTTGACTAAGATATTATAAAAGGGTGACATGCTAAAAATAAAGCCATTTAGTAGATCAGCTTTCATTAGTTGTTATATGAATCATGGATTTGAATAATGCCAGCAGTCTGATCAGCTTTCATTGGTCGTTATAAGAATCATGGGTTTGAATAATGCCAGCAGTCCGAAAAAAGTTGGTATATGAATCATAGGTTTGAATAATGCCAGCAGGCCAAAAAAAGTAAAACACCATTTTCAGAGAAGCTCGGCAGGGTCGAAATTCTTTTAAATTATATATTAAAATTATAATTTAATCATTTTAAATTTGAAACAACAATTAAAAACACCTTTTAGGAAATTGTACAAATATTAAATACAACCACCATGAAATTAAGAAAGGTATTGAGTTGACTGACTGACAAAACGGTTTTATTTGATTTTGAATGTATTTTGCAACCGATTTCTTATGCAATAATGTTTATTCTGGTTAATGGTTAATAAAATGCATTTTTGTAAGAAATATGATACTGTAATGACATCTACAATTGAATTATTATTTATTACTTTTCTAGAAATTACATAACAATATTGCTGAGATATGGAACACATTTGATATTTTTTGTATTCATTTTATTTATCGATAAAATTTTTGGCATTATAGCTATTAGTTGGAGGGCCGCATTAAGTAGTTCCACGGGCTGCGGTTTGTCCACCCGAGTTATAGTGAAAATAATTTTAAGATTTGTTTTTAGCCTCTCTTTGTAATCATTGGCTGAATACTAAATAGTAGGATCCATTCCTAGCCTAATTATAAATTGTCTGCATTGTGTGATAGAATGGACAGGATTTTCCAAAAAATTTTCCATGGTATAAGTTCCATATTCAATTCTGGATCCTTTGAATAGAAAGCTAAAATCTTTCAATTTGGCTAATCTGACTGATAAATGAAAAACTATTAAAATTGGATACAGTTATAAGAAAATATAATGTTAGCTTATACTCATTATTCATTAAGAACGAACTGCTTATACTCCTATTTAAATTTAAAATGATAAAAGCACAATTAGCAGCAGAGAAAAATATCTTCTTCAAGGTATACGAATAAATATAAGAACCTGAAGATGGCTCTAAGTAGCCGAAAGCGTTTGTTCGTTTATGTATAAATTCTTGCTTTGATTAAATTTTTACCTTGAAGAAGATATTTTTCTCTGCTGCTAATTGTGCTTTTATCATTTTAAGTTAGCTTATACTACTAATATTTAATATTTTTTTTTTGCTTAAAGTTTAATTAATAGAGTGGGAATGGAAGAAAAAAATGAGTAATGTTATTTATATTGATTGCAGAAATTATTGAGTTTGTTTTTTCATGAGCTATAGATATGGATCATTTTCAATTTTTTCAGAAATATTGAATATTCAATTAAAGAACTTTGTACAAATGCTTTATTTTTAAAAAAATTTCTTTGAGATACTATTTCATAGCAAACTTTTCAGGAAGTATTCTTGAATAGAAACAAAACACCTGAAGTATTATCGGCCAGCATGGCTGCCATTATAGCAAAATTTCCCTGTTTTGCCCAATTTAAAATGGATTTCTGTTATAATATTCATTGTAAATACAGACTGTCATAAGTTTTACTATTATAAATCTGTATATAATACACAATACAATAAATTATATAATATATAATATACAATACAATAAATTATTCTGGTACATGGAATATGGAAACTTTTTTGAATGTGTTCAGTTTGGAATAAATTTGAAAGCTTGGAAAGCTTGAAGAAATATGATTTATAATTTATATTTGTTATTAAGTTTGCAGTTTACTATTAATATTTGTATACTAAAATTTGTTGTATACTTTTTCACTATATAAAAGACAGCTTCAATTTAAAACCTATTCTAATGAAAATCTCACTGGGCTGAATGAAATGTATCCTTCAGTTGTAATTTCTCCATTCTTATTATAGCAATAAAACAGAGGTGGAAAAATTATTAGATACTGTAATCGTGACTTTTTTTTTATAATTCATCTATATACCATATATACTCGTGTATAAGCTGACCCCTGACCTTAGAGTTTGAAAATCGATAAAAATGCAAAACCCACATATAAGCCTACCACCCAACTTTAGCATTTAAAATATGATAAAAATTTGAAACTGATAAATTAAGTGATCTTTGATTTTTAGTTATCAATATATTAATGCCATTTGCCAAATAAATATTTTATTGGAACTTTAAATATACAGTGGTACCTTGATTGATGATGAGTTTTTGAAAGAAAAAAATGTCTTGGTTAACGACGCATGCTTTGGTAATGACTCCTGATTATGTGAACTTCCGACAAAATAGAGCTCTGCAAAACAGTTCGGCGTGATTAATTAGCTCAATTGTTATTTTTTTAACAATTCAAATCCAACTGTATCATTATTAAAATTAATAAAATTATAACCATATAAAAATATATTTAACTAATTGATAATTAACATATAGTTAGTAATGAAAACAAATTATTTAATTAATTAAAAATAGATATGCAACATTTCACTAGTTTTTAGTTTCTTAAAAATGATTTCTAGATGATTATTATTTTAAATTCAGCGAACAAAGTCTGATTCTATTGTTTGTTTGTGTTATATACTACTTGACACCTGCAAATGGTGTGACGTCGCAGTTTCGGATTCCATTAGAAAAAAATAACGTCTGTCTGAGATCTTATAGTTCATATAGACAATAAATCGGTGCGTGTCACTTTTCGTTTGCCATCAAAAGCAAAATCTCAAGGTATCAATCCTCATCTGTATAATAATTGTTGAATCTATAAGCTGCTAATCAGTGTTTACGGATTCATTTGTCAAAAAACTCCGAAATGAGCCCAGTTGTCCTTTTGGTGAAGATTGATAATTAAAAACTGTTTCCACGAACAATTCATTTTATTAATGTTAATTTTTGTAGCAAATATAATAAATAAATGATATTTTCCATATTTTTAGGACATTTTAAATGAGTTTTATCTGAATTTTTAATATTTACTATGGCTGTGGGAAGGTGCCGGAACGAATTAATTAATTTTCAGTTAAATCCTATGGGGAATCGCACTTTGGATAACGATGGTTTTGGTTAACGACGGTTCCGCTGGAATGGATTATCATCGTTAACCAAGGTACCACTGTATATATATAAAATAAATTATAATACAAACATTTAATATATCAATTTAAAAGGTACAATTTTACTTTACCTGAAGCAACTGAGCACGTTGCGCCGCCAACTCCAACCTGTATTTGTATAAGTGCATTAGATAGGCAATGCTGCTCTACCTGATGTGCCGCGACACAGAAATTCTCGACACTCCAGTTAAAGTGATCCAATGCAGCACGCCTACATAAGATTCTTGGATTATTGTCGAGAATTTCTGAGTTGTGGCACATCGGGTAGTGGGGTGTCGCCTATCTGATGCACTTATACAAATGCTCTCAATTGCTTCGGGTAAAGTAAAATTTTACTTTATTCCAAAGTGAGATTGATGTCAGTGTGACATTATTGTTAGGATGACGTAGCTTCAGAAAATATCAATTAACGAGTAGTAATAAATTTTGATAATTTACATAAAAATATTTTCTTATTTTTTGTTGTTATTGAATAATTGTTTTCTTTTCCTGAAAAAATTTCATATTAAATTATCCCAGTAAAAATTCTATTAGAATATGTCTACATCACACGGCTCCTGCGAGACCGTTTGAAGTTTTGTTTTCTGTATAATTGAGTTGAGTTATGGTTAAGTTATTGTATTTAAATCTTTGATTGTATTTTAAAATGAGTGAATCATCCTAATGATACTGAAATACTTCTTACTTTAGTAATTAAATAAAAGTAAGCAATAAGCCAAACAATTTATCTTACTTATTTGACTTATTGTTTAATTTTATTTCATCATAACAATAATGTCATACATCATTAGGATGACGTGTGCAACATGGTTTCTGACATTAAGCATGCGATTTTGAAATTTTGATTTTGTTTACAATGAACTTTTTTGATAGACTACAGTTATTTTTCAGTAGAGATTTTAAATAATAATTATCTTTTCGTTATTTTAAACATTAGTTACTTTTTAATCTATTTTAATTAAATCATCGATGATTTAAATATAATAAGTATTTATCTATTACATTATTTTAAACATTATTTTAGTTATTTATTTTTCCTAATTTAATCATCAATGGGTTAAATATAATAAGTACTTATCTATTACTAGCAAATGAATTAAAATCATCTTGAGTTAAATATTATAAGCATTTATCAATTACTAGTGAATGGATTAAAACATTCTTAATTAATAATAATGAAAAATAAATATATATTTTTGTCAGATATGAATCCTAGGTAAGATTCTTGATTGGTTGTCTAGTTTTTGCATCACATCATATCGAGTAGTATGGTGTCACCTATCTGATTACGGTATATAGACACAGGTTGGAGTCGGTGGCATGACATGCACAATCACATTGTGATAAGATAAAATTTTACCTGGTATTATATTAAATGAATTATTGCAAAATTTTCTTCCTGGTCTTCAGATGATGTTCAATAAGTTATGGTTTTGCTTATTACTTCAATTTCTCCAGCCAAAAAAAAGTTGATTTTTTTTGATCTGTATATAAGCTGACCCCCCACTTCAGAAATTTTTTTGAGAGAAAACCTCTGTTTATACACGAGTATATACAGTAATAATGTAATTTAGGAATTTAATATCTAATTTTCATCCATCAATAATAGGGTGTCCTGTCTTGAAAGACATCTTATTTATTGAATATCTAAGATAAATATAATATTCATACGTGGAAAAATAATTCATTTATTTTTTCCCATTAGTTAACTGAAATCCAGCTAATGGAGAAAACAAATGAAGTGTATTTTAAAAATTATTATTTATATTCATTTCTGCTTTTTTTAATTTTTTATTAATGTTTCATTATAAATGAAATTATATGTATAATTAATTATGATATATAATCATGTATTAATCAGCAACATTAAGTGAGATACTAGAGGCACTTGAAAAATTTCGTATGCAAATAAAAGCAGTTTCAGGAAATTTTGAAAAGAAATTTATCATCAATACTGCACAGATGTGATGCCAATATCAGTCTACATATGATAGAACTCTTGTTGGAAAAGGGTCCAAAAGTATATTAGTCCAAAGGCAAGACATGAGTAAGGTGACTCATATACAACTTCAATATGCTTTCATGATGTCCGGAGAACTGTTACCACATGTGTTCTTGTGTCTGCAAGAATCAATGGGATCTTTTGGCCCATGGATGCAGAAACTATAGATTCATTAATGGAGAGGTTTTCGAATATTATTGTGACAAGCTCAAAATCAGGAAAACTTACTATACAGCTTTATATGCATTTTTGCGAAAAGTTCTAAAATCATATGTAAAAAACTAGAAATTTTTACTTTTTATAGATTCCTGGAGAGGCCAAACGAACCAGGTGATATATGCTGAAATATTTTATGAAAATCTGCCAACATATACAATCAAAATTATTCTACCAAAATATACCACTATAAGTCAACTTTGTGACATATATTTCCATCAACAAATTAAAAATTTAATTAAAAAACTCCAATATTGTTATATTTAATTCAAAACAAATCTGAAATAGCACCTCGGGAAGACACAATAAAAATTTGTTCTATTATACATCATCAAGTATCAGCACCGATCTTTTTTGAGATGTTAAAGTAGGGATGGTTTGCTTTGTGACGAATGGAACATTTATTTTAATATTAACGAAGTTTGTTTTCCATCTGAGAAGTTAAAAACACCTTGCATGTGTGGAATATTTTTTTCATATGCTGTAGTAAATGCCATTTAAATTTGTTTTTATATATTTGTATGATAAGTATCATCTTGAAACATGCAGTATTTCAAAAGAATGCAATGAATAATAAATTTATAAAATAAAATTTTTTTATGCTTGTAATTTATTTTTATTTAACTATACAATAAATAAATGAATATAAGAAATTATATACTGTATATATAGAGTAAATGCTCAAGGAATTCTTCACCTGCAATTGAACTACTTCTGTAAATAATATAATAATAAATATTCCGGAGTTGTCCCGTTAAGTTTTTATATTGTTTTTCATGTTTTGTAATGTAATGCCTTTTTATGTTATATTCTTTTAATGTCATATGTAAATATATATATTATTTACATATGTATTATAATGAAATGTATATACAGTACACTCCCGAGTATCCAGCCTAATGTGACAGAAGGGCAGGCCGGATAACAAAAAAGCCGGATAGGCTGGAGTTCTATTGTATTAGTTCAGGTATTTCTCTTTGGTTAAGAGAAAAATGTTAAAGATCTCTCTCTAATAAAGGAAGTTGTTTTTGTTAAACGTCTTCTCTGTTCTATCTGCCGACTCTCATTACCCGTCCTTACACGCATCGCTCACTGCTCTTTAGGCCAACGCCTGTCAACATTGTCCTCGGGCCTGCGAGCGTCACACAATGAACAACGAGCAGAACGCTGCTCTTTTCCTGTCACAACTTGTATATTGCACACAACATGTAGGAGGATCGTAGCAGCGCCTGCTTCCAATGCCTTTGCAATGTTGCCAATGCAACACCTTGCCTTCCTCATTTAACTAGATAAAAGAAAACTAGATCGATAGTACGGAGGATGGATAGTCGCAAACCGGATACTCGGGAGTGTACTCTATATATATAAAAAACAGTAAAACATGGAAAGAAAAAAAAGTCCTGTTGAGTCTCAAACCACAATTCAAGTAGGCCACAAGTGATTGCACTAACCACTATGTCATTATGACTTATATCATTAGCATTATAATTATTGATATATAAGTTGTTAAGAAAACTTTAAATGTGATTTTTACATGAATGCTTGAGAGGTGCACTTTACTGCTTTAAGATTTTAGTTGTGGTTATGATCCTCTGTCCCTTTACTTGTAAATCTGACTTATGATGCTGTATGGAGATACAGACTAATAATAAGAATTGACTAATATTGTACTTATATTTCAGAAAAATCTCATGTAAACAAAAGTCATAACACAAAATCAAATACTGTACATAGAGAATGTTCTCTAAGAATTAATGTAAATAGGGTTTTTATATTCAGAATTCCAACTCGGTTCAATAAATTTAAATTTTTCTAATAAATTAATAAACAGTTCTTGTTTAACATTGCTTTACCTAATATCATCTTGCTGTTACATCATAAGCAAAATTTAAAATAATTATTCAGAAATTAGTTTTTAAGGCAGCAAGATGAATAATATAATATATATATATATATATATTCCTTGTGTTTCTTTGCATAATAGGTAGAAAATATGTTGGAAGTCTATAATAATAATAGAAAACTATATTTTATATGAATGCTAACTCATGTATACAATATTATCTATGAATACTCTTTATTAAACTGTTTTTTTTTTTAACTAAAGATAGACTGCCTTATATGGTAAAGAACTTATGGATTGCAAAGATCAGTCCATCCAATAGAATAGTGAGTTTCTGTTTCGTTCATCCAATAACCGTTTACTTTTTACCATTGCTGATAATTTGAAATGTTAGTTATTTTTTAAGACCTGTCGAATTAATACTTTACATTTCATTATTATGCTGTTAAATATTAAATTAAATCTGTAATTATTTAAAATTAAGTAAATACAATGAATGACATCATCATCCTTTAAGTATTTAGCAGTGATGGCAGGCAGCACAGTTGTTTGTAAGTGAGGAGTGTTAAGAATATTGATTTATTTAAGATTAAAAAAATAATAATTGTAATAATAATAATAATAATAATGTTATAGAGGGCACTATATTCAGAGTGCTCTTTATCTGGCAGCACAGTTCAACTCACGAGTTGTTCTGGTAGCCGATTTCAATGTGAGCGGATGTGCTTTTTGTTAGTTAGTGTAGTTTTTTTGTATATCCATGTGCATCCAAATAAAGGAATAGTATTTAAGATTCTTACTTGTATTTCTTCCACAAAAGAACACTCAATAAGAAAATACAACAGGTTATGGGACCAGCACTGCATCATTATGCTTAAAAATGGTGAGAATTTGGAGAATACGTTCCTTTGTTCTTTTCGTCGTGTCAGTTTCACGTGTATTCTTCTGTTCAAAGAATAATGGATATCTCCAGACATATAGTGCCATTAAGAGGAGGAATAGACTGGCCGTTGTGGCAAAGAAAGATTTGTGATTTATTAGATTATCATGAAGGAGCATTGGATGTTATAGATGGGGTACTAACGAAACCAGAACCATTAAGTAATAACCCCCAGCGAAGCTGAACTACACAGATACAAAGAACTTAGTGACTTGTATAGAAAGGCTAACAGCTATGCGAAAACCATGATTACAAGTACAATAACGGACTCGGTGTATCAAAAAGTTATGGACAAAGAAACCGCTTTTGATACCTGGGAAGCGCTCAAGATCCATTTTGAAGCAACAGTGAGAGATCAGCTCTTCAAAATATGTACAGATTTATTCTCATTCAGTTGGACACCAAGCGAAGATGTCTCAACTCACTTAGCCAAGTTAAAAAGTCTATGGAAAGAGTTAAATTGTGGACTGAAGTCAAGGAAATAGCACACACTTTCAAATTTAATACTTATATGTAAGGTTTTGCATATTCTACCCACCAAGTTTGATTCATTTCGAACAATTGGATGCTATTGACTAAGGATGATCAAAGAACACTTGAGGAACTTACTGCACAACTATGTCGACATATGTAATTATTGCAAAAAGAAAGGACACTGGGTCAAACAATGCAGAAAATGGATAATGGATGGAAAACCAGCAAGGAAAACTACTGATATACAAGAGGAAGCGTCTGCCAATAGCATAGCATTAATGTCCATACATGAAAAAATTTTGTCTCTATCCAAGCGAAGAATGGTGGATTGATAATGGAGCAACCAAGCATGTAACAAACAAAAGAGAGACTACATATGCAATTATTGCAAAAAGAAAGACACTGGGTCAAACAATGCAGAAAATGGATAATGGATGGAAAACCAGCAAGGAAAACTACTGATATACAAGAGGAAGTGTCTGCCAATAGCATAGCATTAATGTCCATACATGAAAGAAATTTTCAGTCTCTATCCAAGCGAAGAATAGTGGATTGATAATGGAGCAACCAAGCCTTTAACAAACAACCCAAACCTTTTTTTTGAATATAAAGAATTTGACAGTCCTTGTAGCATTAGATCTGTTGGCAAGGAAGCATTAAAGGCTTCAGGAAAAGGTCTTATAAGATTCACCTCATACATTGGTACTAATCAAATTCAGATAACAGATGTATGGTATGTCCCTGACATCAGCAAGAATTTACTATCAGTGCTGGCTGCTCAAGATAGAAATCACAACAGTTTGTTCGAGTCAAGTGCTACAGAGTGCTCTCTGAAAGTAAATGATAAGATGGTGTGTGGAATGCGTGACTCAAATGGGACACTGTTCAAGGCAAACATTAAACCTTTCTTACCCAGGCAAGCCGCAAACATGTGTAACCAAATCTGATAGTTCGCTATTACAGTTGTATCGTCAAATGGGACACTGTTCAAGGCTCTCTTACCCAGGCAAGCCGCAAACATATGTTTAACCAAATCTGATAGTTCGCTATTACAGTTGTATCATGAAAGATGGGGACACCAGGACAAACGCCACATAAAAGCAAAACTTAAAAAAGAACTAGGAATTGTTACTCAGCTAGACCGAGAGATATGTGAGCCATATATCTATGGCAAGGCACATCGACTACCTTTTGGTAATAGACAAGTGGCAAACGTACCATGAGAACTAATGTCGGCAGATGTTTGTGGTCCATTTGAAGAATCATTTCGAAAGAAGAGATATCTAGTGGTTTTCAGAGACAGCTACACGAAGTTTTGCTATAGCTATTTCATTAAAGAAAAATCGGAAGTTAAGAATGCTCTCAAAGAAGTTCTATCGTATGCTGAAAGACTAAATCATCCAATAAAAGAATTACTCTCAGACAATGGTGGAGAGTTCGACAATGAAGATATTCAAAAAATCCTCACTGCAAAAGGTGTTACACAGAGACTAACTGCCCCATATACTCCTCAGCAGAATGGTGGTAGTGAGCAGGAGTTTCGCACTATCATTGAAATGGCAAGAAATTTCAAATATTCCAATCAAGAAATTGAATTTTCTGCAGCCATCTGGGCAGAGTTAGTTGCAATAGCCATTTACGTCTTAAACCGTACAGGAAAATCATCAGTAGATAAATAGATAAATCAGTAGATAAATCATCCCCTACGAGTTATGGATTGGCAAAACACCCAGAATCAAACATTTGAGGATCGTTGGATCAACGTGTTATGTCCATTTCCAGTACAGAGAAGAAGAAAAATGGATATGAAAGTTAAAGGATATCTCGTTGGGTACGATGGTGATGAAAGGTACAGAATTTATTTGAAAGAAGAAAGAAAAGCAATTTTCTCAAGAGACATCATCTTCAATGAAAACCCAGTACTATGTGATGAAAATACAAAAGTGCCATTTTATAAAGAGATATCTCGTTTGGTACGACTGTGATGAAAGGTACAGAATTTATTTGAAAGAAGAAAGAAAAGTAATTTTCTCAAGAGACGTCATCTTCAATGAAAACCCAGTACTATGTGATGAAAATACAAAAGTGCCATTTTATAAAGAACAAACAAGAATTCAAGAAAAAACCCAAAGAGGGGAAGATACTGTAAAACCGGAAGATATTGAAGAACAGGAAAATACTGAAGAAATAAAGGAAGAAGAGAGAGAGATCGATATCTTAGAGACCGATCCAACTTAAAGAGACCTCAATATCTAGATGATTATATGATGATAAACCCAAAGAGGGAAAGATACTGTAAAACCGGAAGATACTGTAAAACGAGAAGATATTGAAAAACAGGAAAATACTGAAAAAATAAAGGAAGAGGAGAGAGATCGATGTCTTAGAGACCGTTCCAACTTAAAGAAACCTCAATATCTAGATGATTATATGATGACCTATTATATGAAACCTTACAAATTGAAGAAAACCCAGAAACATATGAAAGTGCAATAAATGGAAAGGAGAGTAATAATTGGAAGAAAGCAATGGACTGTGAAATGTCATCTCTAGAGGAGAACAAAACTTGAGAACTAACAGCTCCACCAGAAAAGGCAAAAGTCATTCCATGTAGATGGGTTTTCCGAATAAAGAGAAATCCAGATGGCAGTATTGATAAATATAATATAAGGCAAGACTTGTCGTTAAAGGATTCGTTCAACGTCAAGGAATAGACTACAGTCAAACCTTAAGCCCGGTAGCAAGGATGGCTACAATTCGATCAGTACTAAGTGTTGCTGTAAATTGAGCCTCATACAGTTTGATGTCTCTACTGCATTTCTCTATGGAGAACTAGAAGAAGAAATATACATGCAGCAACCTGAAGGGTACAATGACAATACTGGTCGTGTATGTAAATTAAAACGTAGTCTATATGGACTAAAACAAGCACCCAGGTGCTGGAACAGGCGATTCGGAGGTTTCCTTCAAAATCTGGACTTCCAAGTTAACGAAGCAGATCCTTGCTTATATATCAAGAAAGAAGGAGAGAATAAACTATTAGTTGTTCTCTACGTTGATGATGGTCTTGTGGCAGGCACAAAGGAACAGGACATCAAAACCTTTACAGAAAAATTAAAGACTGAATTCAAAGTTATTTTAAAACCAGCATCTTATTTTTTGGGATTAGAAATCAAACCTTTAAATGAAGGAGTTATTAAAGTGTGTCAACAGGCATACTCAAGGAGAATACTGGAAAAGTTTCATTTTCAAGACTGTAAACCTGTAGCAACACCCATGCTAAAACCCTCTGAATTTGTAAAAACAAAAGATGTGGAAAAGAAAAGTTTTCCATACAGACAAGCAATCGGTGCTTTGATGTATCTAATGATTGGAACACGTCCAGATCTCGCCTATTGTGTAGGATATTTATTGCGATCATTAGAAAATCCCAGTCAGGATGATATCTGCAAACTGAAAAGAGTACTTCGTTATCTAGCAGGCACTGTAACTGTTGGAATTGTGTATCGTTCTAGTGTGATTGGAGGGATTCTCGATAGTTATAGTGATGCAGACTTCGGTGGTTGCACACACACAGGAAGATCTACCTCAGGTATGGTGATAACTTATGCAGGCGGAGCAGAGTCTTGGCTAAGCCAGAGACAAACTTTGGTTGCTACTTCAACAACGGAAGCGGAAACAGTGGCTGCAAGTGAAGCTGTCAAGGAGATCATTTGGTTGAGTGGACTTTTTAGAGGAATTACTGAACTTATTCAGATACCTATTCTCCATGTAGATAATCAAGCAGCGGTGCGATTAGCTGAGAACCCCGAGTTTCACAAAAGGACAAAACACATAAATATAAAACATTTCTTTGTTAGAGAAAAAGTCAATGATAGAGCAATAGCTGTCCAGAAGATAGCTACAGAACAACAAACTGCCGATATCATGACCAAACCGCTTTCAAAAATAAGACTAAAAATCTTGTGCAGCGCAATGGGAATGGAGTAAATAAGTCAATAAGGGGAAGTGTTAAGAATATTAATTTATTTAAGATTAAAAAAAATAATAATAATAATAATGTTATAGAGGGCACTATATTCAGAGTGCTCTTTATCTGGCAGCATTGTTCAACTCACGAGTTCTGGTAGCCGTTTCAACGTGAGCGGACGTGCTTTTTGTTAGTTAGTGTAGTTTTTGTATATCCATGTGCATCCAAATAAAGGAATAGTATTTAAGTTTCTTACTTGTATTTCTTCCACAAAAGAACACTCAATAAGAAAATACAACATATATATCTCTTATCTATTGCAAGAACGAAAAATGCTGAATGAAAAGAAAGATTTGGAATAATTTTATTTCGGATTAATATGATTCTGCAATATTTTGACACCGATTTTAATATATAGGCACTCCTCGAGTTACGAGCATTTATTTACTTACAAACATGAAATTTCGTTTTCAAATTTCACGAAATTTCAAAAATTCTTCAATAATTTTTGCAAAAATTCTTCAATAATTTTTGCAAAAATATCATAGCAAAATGTACTATCAATATTACTATCATAGCAAAATGTATTATCAATATTATAAAATTGCATAGTATAGTTAACATATAATGACAGTATTTCAAAATGGCGGCGATTACACCAAAAATTCCTCGCTTTATATTTGAAACTTTTCATTAAAATCTATGAAATCAGAAACTTTTAATTGGTCCATTTGTGAATATATTACAATATACAGTATATAAAGTTATTTCAGTAGTTTTGGAGCCAAAATAACAACAGTATCTGAGTTACGAACAACCCGATTTACGAAAAAACTCTACTTACGAATTATGTTCGTAACTAGAGATGCCTGTATATTCTATAACAAATTTTCACTATAAAATGAAATTTCCATAAATCAACAAATGTATTTGAATAAACTTTCATATAACTTTATCAATTAAAAATATTTAATTTATTAAATATTTTTAATTAATAAAGTTTAAGCTTGAAATTTTAGATATTATTAAATAATAAATATTGAATTTTATCTTCTGAATTTAATTAGCATTAATATAAATAATAATATTTGTTTAATTTTTGTAAATTTTAGTAATATTTGTAAATATAATACACAATTTTTGTAATAAAAAATAATAATCGGCAATTAATAAATAAATGATGTCTATGGTTACTTTAAAATTTTTCCTTAGGAAAACTTGATGTCATAGTTTTTAAACCAATAACAACGAAGTCTGAAATATCGCTTAGTTCTTTCTATATTTTTTGTTAATTGTTTACTAGAAATTAATAGAAGTCCGAGAAAAACAAAATGGCCAGTCAGTTAGTGGGTGCGATAGAATGAAAATCACTTAGAAGAAAATTTTAATTTGTTCAGAAATATAACAAATTTTTTATAATCATATAAAACATAACTAGGAAATCAAAAGTTCGCTAATATTCAATCTCATCACTTTAAATTAATCAATTTCAGTTCTCTCATCAGGGAATAGAATATCCGATTAACGGACATTCTATTCCAGTTAAACTACATTTTTCAATGCCTATACAATGGGTAATCGGTTAAAGAACATAATCCGTTCTAAGATAATGTTCGTTATCCGAATTGTTCGTTAATCGATCATTGATTTACCGTAGGTTTTTACGGGAATTTGATTAATTTGTTCTGGGGACCCAAAATAATAAATAAAAAATTATATAATTTCTTACTACGTTTATTTATATGTAATGCAATAATATATACATACATAGTCTTGCACTTTCATCTATTATGTTTATGCATAATATATACATACATAGTCTTGTATTTTAATCTATTATGCTCATTTTTCGTTAAAGAATCTGTCCAATGTCGATTGCTTTTCTCTCTGCTTCAGGATTTTTCGGAAGTGATTAATAGCATTGTCGTTGTAGTGATCCCAAGCCTATTGACCTCATCCTGGTATGGGTGCATTCTAAGACCAAAATATTGTAAAAATATCTCTCTTACCTTCTTTAATAAATCTTTGATTTGTTTTGTCTCAGAGTTCATTTTAATCTGGAAAAGCTACTGTTCTCCCATCCTTACCTATATCTCCACGAAAGCACAAGACCTAAGCCTGTCATTCCGTTAGGTTAGTTAAGCCGCCATATCCTCGTGAGATATTTTTACCTGGCGGCGGCTACTTATAGAGCTCATCACAGGCTGCACAACACCTATGATGGGTCAACCAGATATTTGAAGGATGAAGTTCAACGAGTCGGGCCCGGACCCATCCTGAAAAATTGGATGAGTGGCCCCGGATCCTCCAGGATGGTAAGTCACAGATTTACCACGCGGCCATCCGGCCGACCTCTCATTCCATCAGTCCTCGGGTCCCACAGTTTGTTCTGTGAAGTGTTCGTTATCCGATTGATTTATTTATACTCAAATGTTTATTTCATTTAATATTGATTTAACTGATAATAAAGGCTCTCTGTTAACTTTCTCATTTAAAAAATATTTATGAGCATTGTCAATAATTTTTCTTTGACGATGAATTGATTTTCCATATCTTAAACTCGAATTACTCTTCACCTTAAACCAAAAACAAAACTTACTGTAGCCCTCCCGTCACTGACAATAATGAAATTCTTTCTAAATTTAATAAATCAGCAGATTATTTTTTTAAAATATTTATTTTCTAAAGTGATAGTAAATATTAATAAAAATAAAAATAAAATGAAAATAATAAAAATGAAAATTTCTAAATTTTAAATAATATGTATTTTCTTTCCTGTTTTCATTATATGCGATTCTGATCGAGATTAATTAAACAACGTCTAAATTGATGCATCTTAAATGAAACATTATTAAATAAATCATGACAAAAATTAAAATAAAAATTAGATTTCATTTATTTCGATATATTTAATTTGTTTTATATAAATGAAATCTAACTAATATTAAAAAGTAACATTATTGATGTGTCATAGATAAGAGATTTGTACGAGGAATCAAAAGTTTTACAAAGTAAACTATTTTCGTTTGACAGGAAGAAATATTTATTGGATAATTCTAATATTTATGCGAAGACTTTGTGTCTCCATTTACCATTTCAATGTCATTCTAAGAATTCCTTTTTTTCAATTTATTCTGACTTTAGCAGTCTTTTTTCTTCATATATTTTATTCCGGGTCACTTTACAAAATTTATTTCAAACTTTTAAATTAATAAATGATTTATGTTATTTATAAGCATTAATTTTAAGACTTCTGTTTACTTTCTTTTCTTGAAACTAAACCGAGAAGCATTGATAAATTTCGGAATAAATAAGAGAAAAACGTAGAGAAGTAAACAGTTGTATTTCACATAAGTTTTAAGTACTATACAAGTTTAAGAAAACAAAAATGTCGAAAAAGATAAAATTGCCAAATATAATTAGGCCTACATCAAACTACAGTTTTAATATATGCAATTTCATGAATATTTATGATAAATGTTGGTTTATGTAGATTTTCGAATAACTTTTTTGCACAGCATTGATTGAATTATCTTTAAAAGTAAGTCCCCTATTCAAAAAATTTATACTTTTAATTTTGAAATAGCAAAAATTTTACATTTTTTAATCTTTCACTAATAATTAAAATAACATTTCAAATGAAGATATATAATATTTTATTATTCTTCAATTTTTCTGAGTTTATAAATGATTCCATCTTATCGTTGTAGATCAGATTTATATAACCTGAAACAATACAAATAAGATGATAACAGAAAAATGGAACAAAAATATTTTATATCAATTTATAACTACGAATTCAAATATTTATATAAAAACAATTTAAATAAACGCTTGTAAATGCGCTCATACACACACACGCACACGAATATTCCCAATCTTTTTTAAGTGATACTGAAATAAATCTTCCATTATGTTTAAAAGTTGTTATATTATTTTAAATAAACTAAAATTTGTTTATATATATATATAAATTAACGCTTGTAAATGCGCTCATACACACACACGCACAGGAATATTCCCAATCTTTTTTAAGTGATACTGAAATAAATCTTGCATTATGTTTGAAAGTTGTTATATTATTTTAAATAAACTAAAATTTGTTTTTATATATATATATTATATAATTGGATAATGATACATCATGTTTCTGTGGTCTGTCTGTTGAACACCGGTACTGAATTAAAAATATTTAAATATAAAAATGAAGGACAAAATGGCCGTTTTGAAGAAAAAAATCTAATGGACAGGTTGCGGTTTTTGAGCCACATTCTACTCTTTGATGCCTTTAGTGTGGCTCCCTATCCTGAAAGTCAAAAGTTAATATAGAGAAATCTCTTTTAACTAAGAAAGATATAGGAGTTGTCCATTTGTCCATATAAAAAAAGCTATCTAAACTATTAGGAAAGTTGATTTAATAGATTTTTCTAAGCCCTTCATATACAATTAGTATTAAACATATAATGAGTTGCAGTTTTTTCTAAGCCCTTCATATACAATTAGTATTAAACAGTTATTTACTCTGTGTGGTCCTATACCATATTTTCCATCAGTTTCTATTATAGCCTTTTTAACGTTTCCGTAAGGTAGATATAGACCTATGTATATCTGTGAAGCACTGAAGAAATTTCATGCCTCCTCTGTTTATGTTTTGAAGCAATTCATGCTTCTTTGTTTATGTTACGCTGCAAGTTTTAAACTTTCTTGGAACCAAAGACCTCCGGTTCGGTCTTAATATAGGTTTTTATCATTTAATTTATGAAAATAAATCATAAATAAAAAATTTAAATTCGGCATGTGACTCCGAAGCAAATATTGCCATCTTTCCCTTTGATCATAGTGACATTCAACCTTTAATCACATGACTTAAAATGGCTAAATTAGAACGATATCTAAAACAAAGCATTCTTTAAAGTATCTACTATACACTACATATATTAATTTTTACTTTGATGATATTATTACGATTAATAATAATACTTAAAAAGTGACTGTATATTTTTTGATGAAAAGTTCAACACTCGCTGGAAACTTTTCGATTTCTAATGCAAGTATTTGATAACCTGATAATAGCTATCATCTATATTTTTGGCGGGCTTATAGGAGGTTATAACAAACCACCTATTGGTGGGCTTATAGGAGGTTATAATAAACCACGTTTTATCGCCACCTGTTTAAATATTAAAGAATTAGAGAAAAATAAGCACTCTTCCCCCCGATCCACTCTATAACATAAGTGCTGTCCTAGGCTATATTTCGTTGAGACGATAAGGCCTTTTCTTCCAAAAGATTGCCCACCCTTGATCTAAACTGACATTTAGCATAATCATCATTTTAACCTAGTTAATTTATATTAATATGGTTATAATGATAAATTTCATTCATTTATTAACATGGATGTTATAAATTAAGCAAAAGTTTATCAATAATAAATGAATAACGTTCATTGAATAACTGGAGATAAGTTGATTTCATAGAAAAAATTTCCCTTTTTTTATTTAAATTAAACGATAGACTATCTATGTCATTATGAAATTTCCTGTGACGTCGCACCGTAAACGATTGGCTGATATTCTATATGACATTATGTAATGTAAACCAGTCGAAGGTTTACCTCGATCGTATCGAAGTTACAGTAAACTTAGGCTCTATTTAGCCAGGCAGAAGGTATTTATAATTATTACTTTTAATGCTACTTTAATATTTATTCGATTTGCAGTTGCTTATAGATTATTATTTGTTTAAAATTAGTTTATTTTAAAATAAAGTAAACAGAAGTTTTATGTTGGAATGCGGAACATATCAAAAATAAAATTAAAAAAAAAACGCTTAAATTCCTTCGTGAGGATAACATTTTCTTAATTTTAGATGTACGTCATTAAAATGTTTTGGATATATCTTTTTATGCGGTTATTAATATAAAAATTACAAAAGACACATACTTCTGATAAATTAATAAAAAATTAAAAGCATTATTTTTTTCATAACAAAAAATTAACTACAAAAAATAATAAAAATTACTATATAGATAAAATAATCAATATAACGAATAATAATAAATAATTACATTCTTTATATGTATTTTTTGGAGACTGAAATTTTTAATAAATGTTCATTACATAATATATTTTTATAAAATTCTTCATAATAATTGAAAATTTTGCATTTAATTAGTAATATTGTTTTCAAAGTCTCTATGGTTAGCTGCTTTTTTTCTGAGGTATAAAATTTACTAAAAAAACTTTTTGATACCCTATTATTGCCGGCAAACATAATTTAAATTTAATTATTTTCTTAATATTCCGGAATCGTATGTTGTTCGTATCAAAGTGATTAAATATTCTTAACAACCTTACATTGATTGCTTTTTTTGTTGGTTCCAAGCATTTATTTTTTGATATTATCAGCATATGATATCTCATAAAAATTTCTTTCTTATCAACATCGAATAACTCTATTTTATCATTAAATTTTGAATTGTATTCAAACCTTTTTCTCCCATTTTAATGATTAATATCGATTTTAAGATTATTCCACTTAAAACTAAATATTGGATAAATTTTTCATAAAACTGGATTTGAAGGAAACAGTTTTAGACCAAACATTCTCTTTTAAATTTCTTAATTTATGGCGTAGAGTCAGCGGTAGATACTGCATATCTATTCTTTTTCTTATTTTCAATTTTAAATCGGCTATTTCTGTAATAATCTCTATAATAATATTTTATATCATCTTTAATACTTCTGATATACAAGTAGAAACATTTCTTGCCAGTTAATAAACCTAAATACTATAGCGTCATTTAGTATGAAGTGGAGGAAACAGCATCTTTATGCCATTGCGAAAATATTAAAAATATTGCATGTCCAATCCGAGACACTTTCTGGGATAGTTTTCATTGCGAGACAAGCAATTCAAATCTGGGACAGTTCCGCTTATTCCGCACATCTGGTCATTTTATTTTTAAGTAATGTCTCTATATCACTTGGATGTTGTATAAATTACAAGTTAGAGTCACTTTATGTGTATTGTTAATCATATTTTCTTACTCTATAGTGCCATATTTATAATATTTTCGCAATTATTATGTTATTACTTGAGAATGAGTTAGTTTTTATGCGTTCAACAGATTTATTTTATTCATTGGATATGTGTCATTGTATCATATTGTGGAGGAATCCTGTTTCCAAGTGATTGTTTGTTTAGTATCATGGACGATCGAAGTAAAGGTCATATAATATCCGGTGTGTACATTTGGAATTTGGTACCTTATGTTTACATAAATTCAAACAGAAGATGCATTATGCATCAGTCAACATATCTCCTGTTTTGACATTTTTGAATATCATATATAGATATCTCGCTGTCTTGACAACCTGGAATGTTAAAAGTGTGGATAATCGTTATTAATCATGAACGTTGCAATTAAAACATCAAAAATGCATAAAATTAAGATTTTTAAAACTTATTGTAGAAGACGATTCATTAAATGAATTAGTTTTAAGCAGTTTCTCAAAATAAAATTTAATATTATATCGCATTCGCTTATAATAATAATATAATATAATAAAACACTCCCTCAAAAATATAATAATGATGTAAAGACAGATGACAACAGCTTTCGGCTTAATCACATCCTTTAACCGCAG
Organism: Olivierus martensii; assembly: GCA_000484575.1. Classification (NCBI taxonomy): domain Eukaryota; kingdom Metazoa; phylum Arthropoda; class Arachnida; order Scorpiones; family Buthidae; genus Olivierus; species Olivierus martensii. Next base: position 33,574 of record AYEL01081051.1, read on the forward strand.
GAAATTATTATACTCACTGCGAATGCATATGTATAGACTTCTCTCTATATCTGATAGATGAGAGGGAAAGAGTTTACGAGCACTGATTCCAAGAGTTCTCACTCATTGAAGATCGGAGACTTCCTTCAATGAAGAGCAGAGATTGGTCGTCCATGTCCCCAGTCGATATTCAAAATTTTGCAGTTATCATCATCTCGAACTGGAATATGCGGAAGCTAATAACAAACGGACAAGTAACATGATAATCATCAGTGAGCACTGATTCCAAGAGTCCTCATTTCATTGAAGATCGGAGAGACTTCCTTCAATGAAGAGCAGAGATTGGTCGTTCATGTCCCCAGTCACTCATCGATATTCAAAATTTTGCAGTTATCATCTTCTCGAACTGGAATATGCGGAAGCTAATAACAAACGGACAAGTAACATGATAATCATCAGCAAAATCACAACACTGCCAAGACATTATTCATCATTCCGATAATTCCTCTATGAATGTACTACTTATTATCTTTTATAACAAACTAGAGACTGAAATTAACGGACTAAAGAACTGCCTTATGCATCATCTACATAGTCTCATCCGTCAAGAATAAATACCTGTTAAGCGTAATAATCACAACAGTGCCAAGACATTATTCATCATTCCGATAATTCCTCTAATTTTTATAACAAACTAGAGACTGAAATTAACGGACTGCCTTATGCATCATCTACATAGTCTCATCCGTCAAGAATAAATACCTGTTAAGCGTAAGCCAGTGTCACAATATATTTACAGTAAAGTATCTCTCTCAATAAAAGTGATTCTGGTAACTATAAACTATAATCTTTGACTCTTAAGTGCTATGCGGAGTTCATTCTTCCGTCCATCCTTACACTAGTTAATGGAAAAGTGCCCATGATGAGGCAGAAAAAAAGTGAATATACTTGAGGTATCAAACCTCGGAAAGAGGTGGACAAGCTTCAGAACAGTGCAAGTCTTCGAAATGCCGCCCCTTAAATGTCAAATTGTATTTTGTTTTCGCTGCTTATGCTGCCTCCTTACTATGCTGCCTGATGAGGCCGCCTCTCTGTATCATAGCAGACGGCCCTGTCAAGCATCAATACGAACGTACAAGATAAAATCAATTTTTAAAGTTGAAGTATACTTTAACCTCTAAATTGGAGAAAAATCTCTTCACCAAATAACAGTATATTCCGCAGAATCGCTTATAAAATCTAAATCCCTTGTACTTACTAACTCTATAACGTTTTACTTGTTCAGCTGCAGAATATACTTTTTTTGGGAAGAGATATTTTCCAAGTTAATAGGTTAAAGTAAATTATCAAAACCAACTTAATATATTGTTAATTATTGAAGAAGAATACTAAAATAGTAAATTGTTACTTAATAATGCAACACTGCTCAATGAAAAGTAACAACTGAATTATTTTAATATTTACAGAATATTCTTTTTTATTATTTGAATTTTAAAAATAAAGAAAATTATTTTTTATTCTAGTACATACTTTATTAGTTAAGAAATAAATACATTATTTAATCAAATGTTATAAATTTACAACAATTGTAAAAAAAAAAACTTTTCCTATTACGAACGAGGAGTTATTTTTCATAGATTGTTATTTAATATCGGCTTGTTTTTATCGCTGCATTAAACTTTTAACAATGATTTAATATAGTATTAATTAATTAATGAAGTTGTACAGAATGTTACGAATATAGTGTCAAATATACTGTATAATGTATGCTACACTAATAAACAAATAAGTAGTATTTCAATATCTGATCAATAGACTTGGCATAAAAATGTTTAATTTATATAAATACTTATATTTATAGGTGCAAATCATACTTTCGTGCAGCAAGATGTGATGATGCTGGAGCAAAAATTGCTATCTTTATCGAGAAAATCATTTTTAAAAGATTAATGTACTGATTTTATATTTATAACATAACAGAAACGTTCTATGAAAAATTATTCTGTTTTGTAATTTAAACGTAATAATTTATTACATGAATTTATAATGCGATTAGTGATTTATGCATAATCAACTCATTGACAGTTCATAGAAATTTTAACGTGAATACGTTCAAGGTATGATTTTTTGGCTCTCATCATTTCTCTCTCTTATGTAAAGGAATATTGTAACTTACATGCGTTTTCATAAAATCTTATATATGACTATAAAAGAAATCTATATTATAAATAGAAATAAATATATAACCATTTATGATTTATGACATAAACAGTTCAAATATAATATATTTCCTACATGTATATGATTCCTTGTTTATGTTAAACTGCAACATAATATAGTGTACCAAAACTATCAAAACGTTAAATATTTTTTTAGTTTACATATTACTTCTATATCTTTTTTCAACTTGATATAAGATCAAGATGCCAGATGAATTTTTAATTGTTTTTATTGATAATAATGTAGGTGATACAAAAACTGAACTAAAAGAAATGAAGAGAAATATCAAAAATATTGAAAGTAAAAAAGAAGATGTATTGTCGGATGATGAACAGCAGTCAGAAGAGGTATTTATATTTTGATGATATTAATAAAGAATGAGTCCATAAAAATTTAAATTTCTGCCATATTTGGTATTTAATTTATCTTGAGATGGGCAGAAAGAATGCTAATAAAAAAATTTATTCAATTTTTAATTAAAAATTGGCGTGAGAACATATCAGTGTCATTATATAATACACTTTAATCTGATTTATTTAATAATTATGACACATTTAGATTCTTACAAATATAATTTAATCTGTAACAACTATTTTTCTAAAGTTTATAAAATAACTTTATGAATTTACACATTAAGATTCTTATAAATATAATTTAATCTGTAACAACTATTTTTCTAAAGTTTATAAAAATACTTTATGAATAAATGGTTTTAGATTAATTAAGCGTTGTAAATTTAAACATGAATATGAATAAAATCCCTGGAATTAAATTTTAAAAATTTCTTCAGGCTTCTAATTCATTGAAATTTCAAACTGGTTTGTACAATTTCGATAAAAAAAAAAAATTTTAATTAATTTTTAAACGAAGGATGATATGAAATCTGTGCATTTAGGACATATGTTAATATTCAAGTATGGTTTGATTTTGATATTTTAAAGAATTTTCACTTAGAATATCAAGTTTAAGATTTATGTCTGCTTTCCAAAATGAATTAATTTAATATTATAATACTAATAAGGCAGTAATAACTTTTTATATATAAAATTATTTACATCATTAAAGTCTTATTCATGGATAACTTTTTTGCGTGTTCTGTAAAAAGTGACGTAAATAGGGGAGAGGGATCAACCTGGGCGGCTTCTCCGCCCATCCTTGTTTTGCAATTTTGTATTTTAATTTATAAATTTATAAATAAAAGAAATAATATGATCTTTTCTCAAATTTAATTTTCAAATTTTGTCTAAATATGTTTTATGTATTATGTATTTTCCAAAGCAAGAGCGACAATTGAAAGACACCCCGGGCGGATCGTACAATATTTACACCACTACTTCTATATATTTATTAAGTTCGAAAATTTAGATTTTATATTTGATTATTTATGTGATTTATTTACAGGCAAACAGGGAAATTCAATGCCACACAGACTTTTCGAAGGAATCTGTAGAGAGTAAGTGAATTTCATTCATAAACTCGATTAATTCGATATGAATCTCTCTGTTTCATTTCAATAAAGACAGGTTTCCATTCAATAGTGAGGATACCGTGTGTTTTTGGTATTTTCTTTCAAAACTTATGATATTTCTGTATGGATACGGAATTCGGGTCTGAGGAAAGGTGTCATTCTACAACTTTTCAAAAAAAAAGAAAGGAATTCAATCGGCCTGATACTTTAGAGCACTTAACTGGTCTCACACTAAGTTCTTAACTTTTTCGACATCACGGATCACTTTTCACTACAAAGAAAGTTTACGGAACTCTTTATCATTAGGTTCTTAAACAAAAAGATATGCAACAACATATATTTCACAAAAATTATATATTACACATTAAATAACAATAAAACACATTAAGTAAAAATATTCTTAAGAGTATAAGTAATTCGTTTAGAAAAATGGAACATTTTAAAATCAAGTTTAATGCGATGCCTGACTTAATTTAATTTTTGTAGATTTCAGCAATGTCAAGTCTAATATATAATAAAGCTATCCTAATTTCTTCATTAATATTACTAAGTCTTTTGCATTCTTTTAGTTTTTACGTTCATTAATGTTGAAACGTCTAGCTCATACAAATATGATGTCGAAAACTGTAGCAAAAATCTTTTGTGCATTTGTAGGTAAGCCTGCTATAATAATTTATTCGAAAATGCAAGTTGAATCTTGTTTGCATTATGAAATGAGTATTGCGCAGTACGCTAAGGTCATTCAAGTAGGCTTCGCTTTCATTATTTTTGCAGAACACACGCAACAGTTTCGCGAAACATCAATGTTCCTTGTAAACCAGTTAAGAACATCAGAAAGATAAATAACTGAAATATAATATTTATTATGCCAGACAGCTCGGAGAACTTTATCCTCCACGATAGAAATAATAATAATAATAAAGGTTCAGAACGAAAAAACGAATCATATATAGCTATTTGAGAACAAATATGGAGGATCTGGCAACTATTATAGGTTATACTACTAATGCATAATGTACGAAACATGATCGCTTTATATATTTTAAATAGAATTTGTGCAGTATCCATATAAAACTTTTTTCTAACAAAATATTATTTCAAGCATCACAGTCATTCTTATATGAGTTTATATAAATAAAAATATTCGAAAGTATCATTAATAATAATGACCTTTGTTATGGATAATTATGGCGGATGTTCCTCAGGTGCGAAGGTACGATGATAACTTGATACAATTTATCCTGTAATTCTTAAAATCTATAGAGAATATTTTAACTGCCCAGCGTAAAAATCGAAGTTTTTCAAAAACATTTTATTAAAAAATATTTATCGGTTTATATACGAATATATAAGGTTTATATTGAATTATTATATTTAGTAACCTTTTTTTTTATTTATATTCAGTCCGTTTATATCTTTTTTGGCATATAATTGATTGGTTCGGCAATTTTTACTATGAAAAAGCTGATTTAAAATATCTAATTTTCAATTTTTTGTTATTTTTAATACAATTGTTAAAGAAAATACAAATTCTTTTATATTCGAAAAAAGTAGTTGAAGAGTTAAAACCTTTATTTTCTTTCTAGTTTTGTTTAATTAATCTTAACAAAATATTACATTATTTATTTTTTCAGGCCAGAATAGTAATCAAGGTGCTATCAATGTAATAATAAAACAGAGTAAAAATGTGCATATTGGTCCAAAATTTGAATGTCATAATCAGACAGCAACAACATCTGAACCAAACAAATTCGACTTGCTAAAGAACCGTATGTATTTTCATATTTATTTTTGTACATTTTTTTCCTTATTATATTATAGAGACTTCTTTTGTTGAATTTTTTTTTTTATTTATATTTGCATTAAAATCTAAAATAAAATTACAAAAATTTCTAGCTCAAAATTAGCTTAATCATACGGTTATGTAAAATAATCAAATGATATAAAAAATTTTTAAATATTCTAAATTTTTTAATCAAAAATATTGTGTGGCGAAATATTTCCGATTTTGTTAAAATGTAGAAAGATGAGTTGAAGAAACTTATTTTAAAAAACATAAAATAACTTAAAACTTATTCATGTATTTATGAAAAAAACTATATCTTCTATTTAAGTATCTGTAAAAAATGCATGTACAGTATTTTAAAATAATTTGCGAATACACCATGATTAACTATAACCTTAGCTATCAAATTATACTAAATTGTTGACGTTTTATCTTATATGCACTATCTGAAAGATTATAAATGTTCCAGATTCGTTCTTTTACTTCATCTTAGATAAGTAATTATCGATCAACATTAGAATCAAACTAAAATACAAATATTTCAATAATTTCTTATTACTAATATATAATTTTTATGGTAATCTTTCTAATTAAAAATTACATAATTATTATATTAAGAATAAACAAAAATATAAAACTTCAGTTTGGCTTTTTTAAATATGTAATTGATTTTATCTTTCTAGCAATATTTGTGAAGTGTAAAGAAAAACTGAAGAATCAATACATAACAAACTTTCAATACATGAGGTCTTTCTTTTGGGAAGGAAAGAGGAATGATCTTCCAATAAAGGATCATTTCGTGGAATTAGTCGTACAGAAGTCAAATCTTTTTGGAAAGAAGGACGGAGAAAAGATAAATCTAGAAGAAATTTTCTCAAAGAAGATAGAGGATCATCAGACAATATTGATTACAGGAGAATCAGGTTATGGGAAAACCACTCTTTGCAAAAAAATTGCTTACGATTGGGCTGCAGATGAAATATCGTTCACCTATCTAGATCATTTTGACCTGGCTATTGTTATTTTACTACGGGATATAGGTGGTAAAAGCATATATGAGTTAATTCTAAACAATACATTTCAGAATGCAGAAGAAGTAAAGTCCAAAATAGAGACAGAAAATCTGAATATTTTGGTAATGTTAGATGGATTCGATGAGGTTTCAAATAAAAGTCCAGTTTTGAAATTTATCCGGGAAGAATCTTTTGATATGTCTCTGCGAATGACAATCCTTGTTACTAGTCGTACTGAAGCGACAGAAGGTATCAGAGAAGACATGAAGTCACGATTTTCTGTGGAAGGCTTTTCTGAACAACAACAACAGAAGTATATTCAACTGATGTTTAGAGATTATGAAGATAAAGGTAAAGAATTATTTGAAATGCTGAAAGAAAAAGAATCTTTTTCTGAAATAAGAAAATGCCCTCTTATTTTGCATATGATATGTTGCTTATATCTATATGACGGCCAGTGCTTAAAAGAAGGTATCACAGATTTGTACATACGAATGATTTCTTTGCTCATTAAAAGATACAGAAATAAAAATGACTGCAACTATATATTCAAGAAAGGAAAATATTTCTATGGTGACGATTTACTGATCAGATTAGGAAAATCATTACGCGGCATAATTACAGATTTGAAGAAGGTTTTCCCTATAGAAGAAGAATATAACTTTATTGCTGGATTGGGTATTCTAGAATTTTATCGTTTTTCTGCTTTCGACGAAGATTGTCATTTCAACTTTGTGCATTCATCATTTTACGAATTTATAAAATCCTTTACTATTTATTTTTCTGATTATTCTGATTTGTATCAATATATGACCAGAAACGTTTTATTGTTTATGATGGGACTTTCCGGAGAAGAACCATTTCCGGAAAAGGTACAAGATTACTTTAAAGTGCGATACAGAGAATGTAGTCCTGTATATTTATATAGACCTTATTTCATGCTTCAAGTTTACAGAGAAATAAAAACCAAAACTAACTGGGAACTGTTTTGTTCTCTTTCTCACCTCGTATTTTCGTATGAAGAATTAAACTATGTTAAGGAATTGTTATCTTTGTATAATTTTACTCAAATGCACTTTGTCTTCCCAGAAAATAAGAGTACTTACGATAAATATAGAGATATCTTGATTGATTTTTATAAAAATTATAATATTTATGATAAATTGGTTATTTTTCTTTATGTATCTTTGGGATTTTATGATATTTACTATAATGTTTATCCTACTGATAAAAGACTTAGGGATGCTAAAATAAATTATCGTCGAGAAGTAATGTCTTGCGTTATAGATTTCTTTAACAAAATTGGGCCAATCAAACATAAGATTTATTTCTCTGGCCTTGCTTTCTTTGCAGACATATTATATTTTTTTAGAAATATTGAATATTTGACAGAGATATCTAAAAATAAAAAAGAAGATCTAAATTCAGATGAAAATGGGGAATATGTTGCTTTACAACTTTTAGATAACTGCAAGAATGAAATTGATAATTATGTCATTTCTGCAGAACAATATGAACTTTTACGTGATAGAATTAAGATTTTTCCTCTTTCAGAAGGGAAGCATCCGTTTAGGATTTCATAAACATGCAATATCAAATAGAATGCATTCAGTAAGGATGATATGAAATTTAATTTCGTGGATAAACGAAATGCCAATTTTTTATTTCTTTTTTCAATTTCAATTGTTTTCTATCTGAAAGTAGCATTCGCTTTAATTTTGCGTATTTATTTTGAATATTTTACTTTATACTGAATATAGATCACCTGCTGAATATTGTTAATCCATTGAGTTTACTGAAGTTTGCCTAATAAAGATTAATGTAAATCTTATTTACAAATCGTTTAATAATAATGTTTTTTGCAATATTTAAAATATATATATGTTTTAAATTCTGTATCCTCGTAATATACACAAACTGATGAGGAAATTCTCGTAATGTTAGTAAATATGAAATGCATATTCAGCAATTCAAATATGAAACTGAGTGATTTTTTTTTTTTTAATTATTTGTCCAGTATCCAGTATTTATTGTTTAATAATAATGTTTTTTGCAATATTTAAAAAATATATATGTTTTAAATTCTGTATCCTCGTAATATACACAAACTTATGAGGAAATTCTCGTAATGTTAGTAAATATGAAATGCATATTCACCAATTCAAATATGAAACTGAGTGATGGTTTTTTTTTAATTATTTGTCCAGTATCCAGTATTCTGATTCAAGTTCTTCGTCATAGAATCCATACGATGGGAAATCAAATAAAAAGATTTCGTGACTTAATCTCTTATTTATTCTTTGTCAGTTTTTTATAAAGAAACTATTTTGCTTCGGCCGAGTATTTATTTCAACATTTTCTAGTAATTATAAAGAAAATGATAAAAATTTAGCATATTTTTATTGCCCTTGGTACTCGTTATAAGTTTAAAATGTGTTTATTCTTAACACTCAAGGAAAAATACTAAAAATGATAAATTTTTCGGTTGTGCACATATTTAACTTGTGGATCATATAAATTTCTTACTATCGAAGTATAATCATATGTATGAAAGAATATAACAGTTAAGTATATTATTGAAAATTTGTGGTCATAAATATATATAAGAATACTTGAGAAACAATATGTTTTAATTGAAGTTATTTATACCTAAAAAGAAATACAATTAAAATATAATGGAAAATAAAATATTATTAAATATTGTATTATTTTTAATAAAGATATTATGTAAAACGTCATTCAGTGTTCTTTATTGATTTGTGTCAAATGAATTACGGAAAGTATTAAATTTTTTGTGTGACGTGGATGATTATTTTTTTATAAATAATATAAATGATCGGAAAAAAATATTATAATGTATTAAATACAATAAAAAAACAAACACTTAGAAAATCATCTGCTATTATTTTAGCAACAATTATTTTCTTTAACTATGTGAAGAAACAAACACTTAGAAAATCATCTGCTATTATTTTAACAACAATTATTTTCTTTCTTTAACTGAGTGAAGACTGTTGATAATATTTATGGCACTAGCATCTATATCCTTTAATTTTTTAACAGTCATGATATTGACATCTGTGTCCAAAAATTAGTTTTCTTTCTATAACAAAACTCGAAAAAATAATAATAATATTTTAAAGTTATTTTTGTAATATATTTTATTTCCAGCACTGCTCGAAATAAAATATATTAATATAATATAATAAAAATGAAACTGCAACTTGACCATCGTTGACGTATAAAATATCTAAATAGCTGATTTTATTTTATTCTTGTAATTTTATCGAATTTAATAATTTATTCTAGTAAAATATACATGGTATAGTGAACAAGAATTTGGTTAACTCAATTCATTTTGGCTATTTATTAAAAGTGAATAACATGAAAAGCGCAGTGGCATCTTACCCGAAATATTGGGGTAAGATGACTAATTGTAACTATTTTTAAATAATAAAAAATTACCCGATTGCTATATCAAATATTTTGATGGAGTCATATATGCATAATGAAAATTAATTTGAATCAGCTTTTCATACTAAAAATTGCCGAACTAATCAATTATCCGGCAAAAAAATATAAACAAACTGAATATAAATCAAATAGATTACTAAATATAATCCAATATAAATCTTATATATTCGTATATAAACCGATAAATATTTTTCAATAAAATGTTTTTGAAAAAGTATCTATTTTAAGAATAAATATGGAGGATCTTTACTATTGTAGCCTAATGCATAATATACGAAACACGATCGCTTTATATATTTTCAATCGTATTTGTGCAATATCCATATAAAATTCTTTTCTTACAAAGCATTACATCAAGCATCATAGTCATTCTTATATGCATTTATATAAATAAAAAAATTTCGAAAGAATCAGTAATAATAATAATAATAATAATCTTTGTTATGAATAATAATTATGGCGGATGATGGTCAGGTGCGAAGGTACTATGAGAACTTGATAATTTTACTATTCGAAAGAATCAGTAATAATAATAATAATAATAATAATCTTTGTTATGAATAATTATGGCGGATGATGGTCAGGTGCGAAGGTACTATGAGAACTTGATAATTTTACGATTGACCTTGTAATCCTTAAGATCTATACAGAATATTTTGACTTTCCCTTGTAAAAATCGATTTTTTCAAAAACAATCAAATCAATCACAGCACAAGAGTAGGAAATTAACACTATAGTTTATTATGAAAACGTTTTCGGCTATTCTATAGCCATCTTCAGTCAAACGTACAGAATGTGTTCGATTAATAGAATATAATTTAAGAATACAAATTGCAGTACGTAATATTAAAATTTAAATTAAATGTAAATAAATGTATAAATAATAAATTTTAGTAAATAAACATAAGAAATAAAATAAATAAAAATAAAATATACAAAATACTGTAAATAAATAAATAAAATACAAATAAAAATGACGAAATTAAGATCGTGGACTTTGTATTTTATTTATTTATTTACAGTATTTTGTATATTTTATTTTTGTTTATTTTATTTCTTATGTTTATTTACTAAAATTTATTATTTATACATTTATTTACATTTAATTTAAATTTTAATATTACGTACTGCAATTTGTATTCTTAAATTATATTCTATTAATCGAACACATTCTGTACGTTTGACTGAAGATGGCTATAGAATAGCCGAAAACGTTTTCATAATAAACTATAGTGTTAATTTCCTACTCTTGTGCTGTGATTGATTTGATTGTTTTTGATAGTAGGATGAATCATTATACTTTTTCAAAAACATTTTATTGAAAAATATTTATCGGTTTATATACGAATATATAAGATTTATATTGGATTATATTTAGTAATCTATTTGATTTATATTCAGTTCGTTTATATTTTTTTTGCCGGATAATTGATTAGTTCGGCAATTTTTAGTTTGAAAAGCTTATTCAAATTAATTTTCGATTTTTGTGTCAATTTTTAATTCAATTGTTAAAGTATTAGAAATTAAAATTCTTTTATATTCGAAAACAGTCTACAACGTAAAAGAAGCTGTTGAAGAGTGAAAAGCTTTATTTTCTTTCTAGTTTTGCTTAATTAAACTCAACAGAATATTACATTATTCATTTTTTTCAGGCCAGAATAGTAATCAAGGTGCTATCAATATAATAATAAAACAGAGTAAAAATGTGCATGTTGGTCCAAAATTTGAATGTAATAATCAGACAACATCTGATCCCGACAAATTCGATCTGCTAAAGAACCGTACGTATTTTCATATTTATTTTTGTACATTTTTTTTATTGTTTATAGCGATTTCCTTTGTTGATATTTTTATCTATTTCTGCAACAAAATCTAAGATAATTTTTCAATAATTTTTAGCTCAAAATTACATTAATCAAATGGTTATGAAAAATAATCAAATGGTATGAAAAATTTTAAAATATTCGAAATTTTTTTAATCAAAAATATTGTGTAATGAAACATTTCCGATTTTATTAAAATATAGAAAATTGAGTTGAAGAAATTCGGTTGTTTTTTAATGGATGATTTTATATATTAAATATGTAGTAATAAAATAATTGTATCTTCTATTTAAAAATTTGTTTAAAAATGTATATATTTTTAAATAATTTGCAAATTAACCGTGATTAATTATAGCCATAATTAGGAAACGATGCTTAATTGTTGATGTTTTACCTTGGATGGGCTATCTGAAAGATTACAGACGTTCCATATTTGTTCTTTTATTTCATCTTAGTTAAATAATTATCGACCAACATTAGAATCAAATTAAAATTACAAATATTCTAATAATTTCTTTATATTAATATAATAATTTTCATGGTAATTTCGAATTTTATCTTTATAGCAATATTTGTGAAGTGTAAAGAAAGACTGAAGAATCAATACATTACAAACTTTCAATATATGCGGTCATTCTTTTGGGATGGAAAAAGGAATGATCTTCCAATAAAGGATCATTTCGTGGAGTTAGTCGTGCAGAAGTCAAATCTCTTTGGAAAGAAGGAGAGGGAAAAGATAAATCTAGAAGAAATTTTCTCAAAGGAGATAGAAGGTCACCAGACGATATTGCTTTCGGGAGGATCGGGTTATGGGAAAACTACTCTTTGCAAAAAAATTGCTTACGATTGGGCTGCCAATGAAATATCGTCCACCTATCTAAAACATTTTGACCTGGCTGTTGTTATTTTACTACGGGATATAGGTGATAATAGTATATATGAGATAGTTCTGAGGAATATATTTCAGAATGCAGGAGGAGAAGTAAAGTCCAAAATAGAGAATGAAAATCTGAATATTTTGGTTATGTTAGATGGATTTGATGAGATTTCAAATAAAAGTCCAGTTTTGAAATTTATCCGAGAAGAATCTTTCGATATGTCTCTGCGAATGACAATCCTTGTTACTAGTCGTCCTGAAGCGACAGAAGGTATCAGAGAAGATATGAAGTCACGATTTTCAGTCGAAGGCTTTTCTGAACAACAACAACAGAAGTACATTCAACTAATGTTTAAAGGTTATGAAGATAAAAGTAAAGAATTATCTCAAATATTGAAAGTAAAAGTATCATTTCCTGAAATACGAAAATGTCCTCTTATTCTGCATATGATATGTTGTTTATATCAAATGGATGATGGCCTGTACTTAAAGGAAGGTATCACAGATTTGTACATAAGAATGATTTCTTTGCTTATTAAAAGATACAGAAGTAAAAATGACCGCAATTATGACTTCAAAAAAGGAAATTATTTCTATTGAGAAGATTTGCTGATCAGATTAGGAAAACTAAATTATGTTAGACATGAAAATTTGAAGAAACATTTTCCAATAGAAGCAGAATATAACTTTATTGTTGGATTGGGTATTCTAGAATGTTATTCTTTTTCTGCTTTCGACGAACATGGTCATTATCAGTATGTGCATAATTCTTTTCACGATTTTATATTAGCTCTTACTGCATATTTTTCTGATTTTTCTGATTGGTCTAATTTCAATATTTGTAGTTACACTTTACTATTTTTGATGGGACTTTCCGGAGAAGAACCATTTCCGGAAAATGTACAAGATTCCTTTAAGATACGAGATATAAACAGTGGTCCTTTATTTTTGTATAGTCCCGACTTCATGCTTCATGTTTACAGAGAAATAAAAACCAAAACTAATTGGGAACTGTTTTGTTCTCTTTCTCATCTCGTATTTTCTTATGAAAATCTAGACTATGTTAAAAAATTGTTATCTCTGTATAATTTTACTCAATTTCACTTTATCTTCCCAGAAAATAAGAGAAATTACGTGATATTTAAAGATAATTTGATTGATTTTTATAAAAATCATAATATTTTCGATAAATTGGTTATTTTTCTTTATGCACGTATGAGTTATCCGGATGATATTATTGTTGTGCATAATCTTTTTCTTACTGAAGAAGAAAAAAAAGTCAATGCTAGTATAAACGATCATCGAGAAGTATTGTCTTGCATTATAGATTTCTTTAACGAAATTGGGCCAATCAAACATAAAATTTATTTCTCTGGCCTTGCTATACATTCAAATATATTACATGTTTTTAGAAATATTGAATGTTCGATAGAAATAACAAAAAATCAAGAAGCACTAAATTCAGAAGAAAATGAGGAATTTGTTGCTTTATAAATTGTCAATGAATCTAGAGGTAACGTCGTTGATTATGTCATTCCTTCAGAACAATATGATAAAAATCAAGAAGAAGCGCTAAATTCAGAAGAAAATGAGCAATTTGTTGCTTTACAAATTGTCAATGAATCTAGAGGTAACGTCGTTGATTATGTCATTCCTTCAGAACAATATGAAATTCTACGTGATAGAATTAAGACTTTTCCACTTTCAGAAGGGAAGAAGCATATATTTATGATTTCATAATCATGCAATATTAAATACAATGCATTCAATAAAAATGTTATGTAATTTAATTTCGTGGATAAACGGAATGCCAATTTTTTATTTCTTTTTTAATTTCAATATAATATTTGTTTTATATTAAATCTGTAAATAACATTCTGTTTACTTTTGATTACATATTTTGAATATGTTACTTTATAGTTAATAAAAATGTTAATATAGGCTAATAATACATTTAACAATACTTAACAATACTCAGGTATTGCTTGAGTACTGTTAAGCCATTGAGTTTGCCGAAGTTTACCTAATAAAGATTAATGCAAATATTATTTACAATTCTTTAATAATGTTTTTTGCAATAGTTAAAAAAATATATGTTTTAAATTCTGTATCCTAATAATATACACAAACTGATGAGATAATTCTCGTAATATTGAATTAGTGAATATGAAATGCATATTCACTAATTCAAATATGAAACTGAGTGACTTTTTTTATTATTTGTCCAGTATCCAGTATTCTGATTCAAATTCTTCGTCATAGAAGTCCATACGATGGGAAATCAAATCAAAAGATTTTGTGATTTAATGTCTCATTTATTCTTTGTCGGTTTTTCTATGAAGAAACTGTTTTGCTTCGGCCGAGTATTTATTTCAATATTTTCTAGTAATTATAAAGAAAATGATAAAAATTTAGCATATTTTTATTGCCCTTGGTACTCGTTATAAGTTTAAAATGTGTTTATTCTTAACACTCAAGGAAAAATACTAAAAATAATAAATTTTTCTGTTGTCCACATATTTAAGTTGTGGATCATATAAATTTCTTACTATCGAAGTATAACCATATGTATGAAAGAATTTAACAGTTAAGTATATTATTGAAAATTTGTGGTCATAAATACATATATTTGCGAAACAATATGTTTTAATTGAAATTATCTATACCTAAACAGAAATACAACTGAAATATAATCGAAAATAAAATAATAATATTAAATATTATATTATTTTAATAAAGATATTATGTAAAACGTCAATCAATATTCTTTATTGATTTGTGTCAAATGAATTACGGAAAGTATTAAATTTTTTGCGTGACGTGGATGATTATTTTTTGTAGAATTATAGAATTAAAGAATTATAAATAATAAAAATAATTGGAAAAATATTATAATGTATTAAATGTAAGATAAAAAAAAACAAACTAAAACTTAGAAAATCATCTGCTATTATTTTAGCAACAATTATTTTCTTTAACTATGTGTGAAGACTGTTGATAATATTTATGGCACTAGCATCTATATCCTTTAGTTTTTTAAAAGTCATGATATTGAGATCTGTGTCCAAAACTTAGTTTTCTCTCTATAATAAAACTCGAAAGAAAATAATAATAATGATAATAATAACATTTTAAAATA